>VMTU01000191.1:0-171194 GCA_016759055.1 Paramecium bursaria
GCAATAAAGCTTTATAAATTGATACCAGATAATCAACCGAAACAAAAAGATAGTCCATTCCAAAAAAAGAAAGACATAAAGGAGACACAGCATAGCAGCAACTATTTATCATATTGTATTCTAAGTGATGGAAAGACTATGGTTGTTGGAACAGATAATGGAGAAATATTGTACTTTACAGAAAATTGTGAATTTAAATTAATTTTGCCAACTTCACCCTCATCTGATGTTCAAGGTTATGCCATAGAAAGTATTATAAAATATAGCAATGGATTTATAATTGGTGGATCTGAATCAACTATATACATTTATAAGAAACATGAGGGAGATTTAAAGAATCCATATATCAGAGTAGATAAGAAAATATAAATTAAACCCCACCCAACAAAAAAGCATAGAATTATTAGTTTGTTATTAAATTAAGCAGAGGATACTTTGATCTTAGGATTGGATAGTGGTCAGATATATCAAATACCATTTAGTGCAGAAAGGGAAGCAGATGACACCTAATTAAAATATGATCCATTATTGATGTCTTTTCATTCTGAAGCTATATCTGGAATCGATGTTTGCATTAGAAAACAACTTATTGCAACAACATCTAAAGATAGAAGTGTAAGAATTTGGAATTATAATGACCCTAACTTAGAAATGTTCAAGGAGTTTGAAGATTAACCAGTTGGAATAGCATTTCATCCATCAGGATTGCATTTGATTGCTAGCTTTTCTGATAAAATCAACTTATTCAATATATTTGAAAGAGATTTAATCTCATTCAAGGAGATTCATATTAAGGTAAATTATTAATTAATCATAGAATGTTGATTCCATTAAATTCTCTAATGGAGGCCATTTATTTGCAATTCTCAATAATAACATAGTTTAAATTTATCAATTTTATACAGGAGAAAATCCACAAAATTATTCATTCAAGCATTAATCTGGCAAGATTCTAACTTTAGAATGGGATGGAGACGATTTAGGATTTTATACTGGAGGATCTGATGGATATCTATATTATTGGAAGTTAGAAGACAATTAGAATAAAACTTAAGTGTTTTTCTAACAGAATTATGGGATTGATACGATAGCTGTTGCACACTCAGACTAATATATATATTTTGCATCTTAATAAGATCAGACTGGGTTCTTTGAAGTTCAATTAACTAATAAGGCTCCTAAAGGATAAGAAAGCATTGGTGATATTCAAAAGAAGTTATATGCTTTAGAGCCTAAAAGAATAATGACAAATAGTACAATAAGCAGAATGTTATTATCAAAAAGCGAAAAGCTATTTTTTTTCGCAACTAATAGTGAATAATAACCAGGATCTGTTAGAGTTGTTTTATATCCCTTTAGTAAAGACCCAAATGATATATTTGAGATAGCCTTACATAATTCTGGAATTACTTAAATGAAGATAACTTTTGATGATAATTTCCTATTTACAGTTAGCAGTGATGGGTCAATCATAATTTATAAAATAGTTGTGGATTAATTCAAAATTAAGTTAGATAAGGACGGAGTTGGATCATAATTTGCAGAAGAATTCCTATTATAAAGGGAAAAATATAAGAAGAAGATCGGCAAACTTGAAGCTTAGAGATAGCTTATTAAAACGCATGAGTTGGAATCAAAAAATTTAAGAAATTAATATTAAAGAGAGAAGGATGATAATTTAGCTAAATTAGAAAAAGAAAAATAATTATTATTAAAGACAGAATAAGATAAATACAATTTACTCCTTTAGAAGCACAAGTAACTATAAAAAGACTTTGAAGATAACAAGCTAAATTTACATAACTAACACGAGGAGAATAAAAAAAGAACAGAATCTGAATGCAAGTAGAAATTAATTCTTGAATAATAAAGATATGAAGAACTTTGTAAAGATAGAGAAAACTAATTAAAGCTTTATTAGAAACATGTAGAAGATAGAAAGACTTAATAAGAGTTATAGAAAAAGGCAATATATGCTGATTATGAAAAGAGATTAAATGAAGAGAAGGAATTATATAAACAGTTATAAGAGGACAAGGATAGAATCAAGAGAGAATTTGATAACAAAAGAGAATAGTTGGAGGATGAAGCTGAAAGAGAAATAGATGTCATGAAAGAGAGTAATGAAGCCTAGATGAAAATTCTTTTTGAAGAATATGAGAAGGCTGAGATGGAAAAGTAAAACAAACGATAGGAGCATGAAAAGGCTTAATAAGATCTAGAGACTGAGTTTTCAAGGAAAAAGTAAATATTGGAAGAGATATAATAAAACAAGCAAACTAATGAATAATATTAAAAGGAGAAAGACAGTCATGCTAAAGAAATAGAGGAAAGAGACAAAACTATCAGGGATAAAGGTAAGAGAATTTATGAATTGAAGAAAAAGACTCAAGAATTAGAGAAATTTAAATTTGTCTTAGATTATAAGATAAAAGAGTTAAAAAGAGAGTAAGGTCCCAGGGAAGATGAAATAACCAAAATGAAGGAACAAATTGCCAATATGTAGTCGGAGATACTTCATTTCAAACGAGTGAATGCTAACTTAAGTTTGATTGTCACTGATCTTCATCTAAGATAATCTGGAATGAAGAGGGAGATCGATTCGTAGTCTGATGTTTTGGAATAAAACAATAAATACATAAAGGCATTTGAATATGATATCTCTGATGCTCATACAACATTAAGTGTAATATATAACAATTAAAATTTTTAGGATTTTAAAAAGCTCAAGGAATCTATGCTTAAACTTTTTAACAATTATGTCCAATCAGATTAGTAGAAGAAGAAATCAGACAATTAGGAGCTATAAAATCAATTTATTAAGGAAAGAGCGCATTTAGAGACTACCAATAAAGGATTGAAGGAAAAATTTTCTAAAAAATTAAGAGTTCACAAATAGGATAATAATAGGATAATGAATCAAAATGTTGACCTGATTTCTGAAATAAATGACCTTAAGAGAGAAATTAAAATGTTATAGGATGAAGAAAAATTAAAAGAATTAAATTTGTCCAGGCCAGAAGAAAAGACTGAGTAGTAAATAGACAGTGAAATTGAGAGAAACGAAAAAGATATCAATGATTTGAAGGAGCAAGTCGATAAGCTTAGACGTGAGGTTGAGTTGAGATAATAATAGTAACATATGTTGTCTGATAGTGATAATTGAATAATTTAAAAAAAAATCATTCTAAGTGGAGATTGAATTCTGAGCCATCGCAGGTTATCAAGATGATGTCGTTTTTTTCTTTTAACGAAAATTTAACAGTTTTGTGTTACTTCTAACTACTATTTCTAGATCGAGTTTTTAATATAGTTTTAGAATTTCTCAGGAACTATTGTCTTGAAAATTTATATTAATTGGCATCTTGGATTTCGAAACATTCTTCTTTAGGTTCCATGAAGTCAATGAGAGTATTGCTGAGAGTAAGTTATGATTATTCTTTTTGAATCTTTTATTATTTGCTTGAGCATGATATTTATGTTCCCATTATATTGATTGTAATTACGTTCTTAAGAAAATAATTTATATTAATTAGAAGGAAGTTCGAAGGAATTGGAAGGCAAGATGAATCTTAGAAAGTCCAAAAAAGCAATATCCCAATATTTTCAAAGATTTTTCTTATCATTTGAGTTACTCGTATATTTATAAAAAAAATAAATCATGGTAATTCTAGACTTAGTTACTTATTTATATAATCTTAAATTTAAGGGTGGTGGATTGTTCTTATCTTTAGATCAACGAGTTTCGCCTATCTTATCAAATCATGTATTTGACTATTCTTAGTTAACTTTAGATAATCAGCATATTAGTAATCTGATGGACATTATAGATCTAAAAATTGCTTTACTGTGTCTATGTCAGAATTTTATATTGCATAACTTAGTGGAGTGAAGCCTTATAAGTCCTTAATTAGTATATTGGCATTAAATCTAAGTAACAACTAAATCATCTTCTTATTTTATTTTATCACTGCTGTGTGTAAAGCGGTCATTTATTTTTCATCGAAATCGTAGACATACAAATTATTTTTCAACAACAAATCCTCCACTTAGGAGATCAAACCTCTCTTTACTGCATAAAGGAAAGCGTATGAACCCTACTGTTGATATGCTTTATGAATTGTCATATTATTATCTATTAGATCTTATAATGAAATTTGTAACTCTTTTGATCTGTTGATCAAAAACCATATAGTTTGACCTAATCTTTTCTATCTTACTACCCTGTAGTATCGTTTATCAAAATCCATGAGCTCATTTTAATCATTTTTTATGATCATATTCCATAATGCTTTTTTGTAGATCAATAACTTATTCGATGTTGGAAGTGCTGATCTGACTAAATTCTTTTTAGAATCTAAATATTAATCCATCTCATTTAATCTTTATGTTCTATATAATTAATCTTACATCTAATTACCAAGAGGAAGAATAGGACTGCCGCTATGCTAAATACTAGTATTTAGTTAATCCTCTAAAACTTCATCCTTTCTCTGAGAGAATTAATTTTTGCTTCTAAGATTATTAACTTTCATATCCCTCATGAATTATGACAGATTTCTTGGAACAGTTATTTTTTATTTTGGCGATGGAGCATTTCCATTTAAATATTAATTTCTCGCCATAATAGATTAAGCTGATCTACTAGGTCCTAAACATGAAAAGGTTGGGCCTTATGTCCTCACTCATTATGGATTTATATTTATACTTGTCTTTTCATTAGATACGTTTTTAATGCGAAATCTAGATGATGACGAGTAGGCATCTTTGAAATCCTTTTAGGTTTTACCTTTAATAACAAGAGGAGATGGACTTATAGGAAGTTTCCTCTTAAGAACTGTAGAACTCACTAATCTATTACTTCTCATAAAAATTAATTATACATTTGATATAAATCAAAATTTATTATTTTTAGACATTTCATCTTCACAATGGCAACCTTTTCATTACTCACTATCTCATTTATTAATCTATGTGAAAAGTGGATTTCCTAAATGCATTCTAGATCTGAAGAATCCATCTTTTTCTTAGAATTTGATAATAATATATGAAATAATTGCCAAATATTCTCATTACCCTAGGTGTTGGCTAAGTGACTTAGAATAGATTATATTGCCTCTTGAATAAACGATCCTTCAATAAACTTTTCAATAATTAAAGATTAGTATTCAGAGTCAAATATATCTATATTGATATATTTTTTTATTTCTTAGCATTCTAATTATTCAATATTCTCCCGTACATATCTCTTCTTAATTATGTAATTATTCTAAATATAAAGATCTTTTAATTAGAGTATTAATTTATTTTTCTCCTCTTAAGTATCAATCTAGTCCAAAAAGGCATCTATTAGAATGCCATTATTCAAACTTTCTAAATTTATTGTGTTTGATTAGTTGATATAACTTGAAAGTATTTAATACTCCTTATTGTTTAAATATTCAGAGGCATACATTTTCTATTATACTTATCCTACGATTTCCTCATTAGACAATTATGATAACTTTCGAATCCATAACTATATTTTGATGTTAATGTTTGTGTTTGCTAAATAGAAGCTATCATATAATTATGGGTTTTATATTACAAAATAATTGTAGTAAATTAAATCATCTCTAAGCTCAACGCTTCCAAAATAGTTATAATAGAAATATTGTGTTGTAAGTTGTCTTAATATATTCTATATTTCATTATCAAGGCATTTATATCTATTTTAGTAATTATGGAAAATACCTAGTTAGTTTCAACAATTTTGTGAATATGAACGCTTTTAAACGATTCTGTTTTTACCTTATTGAGGTGATAGAATAATTTTTGCATTTGATAAAAAAGTTTCTATCTTGTCTAATTTACCCTTGTATGTCAATATTATCAATGTTTTTAATATTCATATAGAAAATAAATATTCTATTGTTATTTTTTTATGTCTGATGAATAGTAGGAGATGTTAGAAGAGAAAATAGAGGAAGAAATTGATTTCGAAAGTTTTGAAATAGCATCTGATAACTAATAAACATAATATGAATAGCTTAAACAAGAATTAAGCAAAAAATTGAAATAGGAATTTTAATAATCACATAATGAATCATCATTTTCAAAAGCAATCGATTTGTATTAATTGTATCTTAATCAAGGTATTATGGAGGTGTTTAAATATCGTTTTTAAAAATAAAGATTTAAAACAATAGCATATAGATGATTGGTACATTAACCTAATAAAATGGATTAAAAATAAAAGTGAGATCAAAGATTATGCGTCTATCTGTCATGAAATATTGCTTGAGGCTTAACTCCTCTTTTAGATATGGTGCCTTCTGTCTTGGAAAGGAAAATGAACTTTAATTTAAATTAAATTTCAGAGTTCTAGATAAGGATCTTTTAGTATTAAAATAGGACAATTTATGGAAAGAATTTTTAAAAGCATCAATCATTACTCAATAAAGTACACTAAGATTCCATGTGCATCGTTTGCTTTACTTGTCCAATTATTTGGATATTTAAAACTTTAAAATTTTAGAGGAGAGAGTGGAACTATATAGAAAGCTTCCAAATAATTTTGAATAAACTTTGTTAGAACTCAGGCAAATTGTGGAGTATCTAATATTTTTAAACTAGTTAATCAAATAAAAAAGATATGAACTTGTTTTAAAGGAAAAAATCCCATTTCACTTATCCCAAACAACCTAAATATTAAAAGGTGCTTACAAAGATAATAATTGATGATAATTAAGATTTTTCAACTGCGCAGCAAATAAATGAAGGCGGATTTGCAATAATTAAGAAATAAGATATAAGTATAATTTATTATGATAATAGCCTTTAATTTTGATGGTGAATAGAATAAAATTCGAAAATTAATGGTAATAAAGGAAATTAAAGACCAAGATCCATAAAAATTAAGGCATGAAATTGCAATTTTGTATGAAATATATTCTATTAGAAAACATCTAAACTAGTAATCGACAAATGTGGAAGGTATAAAATTTGATGGTGTCTGCACTCACATCGCTCCTTTCTACTACTCAGATCAACCTAAATATAAAGATTATCTGTTTTCAGACCTAATGTTTCATTAGTCATTGGACTCCTTCAAAGCTAAGAAAAATGATCAATTATCAATACAATCTAGAATTTACATAATGTATGGCGTTGCCTTAGCCTTATACTATTTGCATTAATATGGAGTATCCCATCTTGATTTAAAACCTGCTAATATCCTTGTAAGTATAATCATATATGCTAGATTTCAAAATCACTGATTCCAAAGTTAATAGATTTTGGGGAAGCCTAATGCAGCAAAGTGCACTCAAATCAAGTACCAGGTAGAACTATTCCTTTTGCTGCTCCTGAAATGTTTAAAGCGACTTCTTCCAACTAAACCTTTCCACCAAGTTACGATGTCTATTCATTCGGAATTATGTTCTATGAAATTCTGATGGATCGATTTCCTTTGGAATTCAGAAAGAGCGATTCGAACAATTTAGAGTAAAGATATAAAAATGGCAAAATCGTATACAAACTGAATGAACAAGCATTCTTAGAGAGAGGACCTAAAGACTTTATGCAGCTATGGCTAGATCTAATCAAAAAATGTATGCTTATTCTTATAATCTAGGTTTAAATGAGGACCCTAAGGAGAGGCCACTAATATAAAATATAGTTATAGTGATAAGGGAAAGTCTTTAAGCTATTGATTTACTTTATTGATCATTATATTATAAGAAAAATCAATCCATAAAACTAAAATAGACTAATATATGTCTTCTATATATTGATCTTTAATTTATTTATTTCATTATCAAAAATTAGTCAATTTCTTTTATATTATTATTTCAGAACTTAGACAAACATTCGAATTATTCTAATTGCCAAAATGATTCAAGAGACACAATACTAAGTATTATATTGATTTATAAAGTATAGAAGGACTAATTCATTAAAGGTATGGAAGAGGATGAGAATTTTGAGGATATCAATGATGATGAATCGTCAATTCACAGAAATCGATATTTCAGCATTGAAGAATAAAAACAATTATTCATCGAACTGATAAAGGATATGTTTTATTCTAAAAGGTCTTTAGGAAAAAACTATAGTATGCAATATTATCAAATAATTGAGGACGATGAAAACATTTTGAAGATTCTAATTTAGTTAGATTAGTAATTATTTTCATTACATTTAGATTCAGCAAGGCGTGCATAAACCACTGTTTTATTACTTTCGACTTTAAAAGACAAATTATTGAATCAAGGTCTTATATTAGCGATTATTAGGGAAAAATGGTGAGAGTTGAGGAAAAGGTAATAATATAATTGAATTTAGTATCTGAATCGATTATTGTTAAGGTACTTCACAAAGTTAAATTAAACACTCAAATCTGGAGGATTTTTCATAGAGAAACATACTTAATATATCATGTTTAAAATCAACCCAATCTAATAATAAAATTTTTGGCAATTGATTTTTGAAAGAGGGTTAAATAACTAATTAAGAAATAAATAATTTTTACAGGAATTGATATCATCTCTAACATTTACTCACCACTACGCTATGCAGTTTCATATTTATAGAATATATCATATGATAAATAAGTTTAAAGAAGATGATTTACTATTATTGGAGAAGGAATTACATAACTAGATGAAACGATTATAGCCTGCAACGTAAAAGCACTTAGAGAATATTGCTGAAGCACTTGCTATTTGTAATAAACCACCAACTGCGAACCATAATACCTAATATTCATCATATTTTAGCGTAAATAATAAGAGCTAAAACTAATAATAAATGAAAATACTTACTCCCATATACTTACCTGACCAAAAAAGAATCAGTGACTTTAGCACAAAAGAAATGCAATTCGAATCAACAGGGTTTTCAGATTTATATAGAACTGAAGTTTAGTACTCATTATAGCCCCATGGCCAAGATAGAATAAAGAAGGTTATGGCGATTAAGGTTGAGAAAAATAGAGAATAATCTAAATCCTCAACATCAAACAGAGTTAAACACGAAAAAAATATTTTAAAAAGGTTGACTGAATGTAAACCTGGATATAGTCCCTTCGTTGCTCTGAGCTTTGAAGCAGCAGAAGGAGACGCTCGCAGTAATTTCTAAAATGTTTTATTCACTGAATACTATTTCAATTCATCTTTGGACAAATTTAAAAATAAATTCTAAGTTACATAATCACTCAATACTAAAATATATATTTTGTCTCAGATAGCCTTGGGATTAAAGTACATTCACTCATGCGATGTTATCCACAACGACATTAAGCCCGGAAATATATTTATATCAAAGAACTATTTGGCTAAAATCAGTGATTTTGGTGAAGCAAAATGCCCAAAAGTGGAAACATAGGGAGGTTCAGGATTGACGTTTCCTTACGCGTCTCCTGAATTGATGCTAAAATAAAATGATATCACTTATTAAAGTGATATATTTAGTTTTGGAGTCCTCATGTACGAATACTTATTTGATTGCTATCCAATAGTATTTTTATATAATTAATTTTTTAGGATTACAAAAAGTCTGATACTGATAAACTAGTTGAGCGTTACAAAAAGATGATTTTCACCTTGAGAAGCAATAAAGACTTTATCAAAAAAAAGGGTCCTAAGAAGCTAATGTCTTATTTAAGACAATTATCGATATTATGCCTACAAAATAATCCCGATTAGAGGCCACATGTAGATTGGATAGTTATTTGTTTGCGAGAATCTCTTCAATATATAGAGAAGATGTATTGAGGGTTATATATATGAAAAATTTTGTTCATTTTATAATGTCAGGAAAAATTCTTGCTTTCGATCTTCTTATAAACCTCTTCTCTTTTTCAGATTAAAGTTTTCCAGATTTCATCAATTACTTCTTTTTAGTAATTGAATCTTTGTCACCTCTTATCTTAACTTTAAACGACTTGTCTTTATAGGCCCACCAAAAGGTATAAGGAAATAGCAAATATTTATTGAACCGTATATTATTTTCTATAGGCTTGTTATACTTTCTCTTGAATATAGTATCTGAGTTCCATTATACATCATATGAGTTATAATTCTTCATTATTTCAAATTAAACACTTTAAAGTTAATCAAATAGACTATTTTCTAATTTTTTATGAACAAACCATATTTGATCTTATTCCTTTTATTTATATTTGCTTATAATCTTTAATAAATCTTAAAATTTCTGATATTCATTAAATAGTTTGATTAAGGGTAATTGAAATTACTACTCAATATTACTGTTAGATTTATGAAAAAGTATTTTCATTTAAGAATTAATTTATTATGAATGCTATTTTTAATAACCTCTTGTTGAGAAGCCTTGTGTTTATTAGGTCTTCAGTCCATTGAAAAAGGATTACTTCTTTGGAACTTATTATGGCTTTTCATTATAACTCTATGATATTTTAACATCCTCTTTGTCTTTATCTTTGATGGTATGTAGTTTATTATCATCTATTTCATCATTCTAAAATTGAATGGATAGTTAATCATCACATATCTCTTTCTATAATTTTATTTGCTCAATGTTATATTGATTATTTGCACCAAAATCCCTAACTTTTTCTGAAACTGAATTAATCTATTAAGGAGATCCATCCCACTCATTAATGTCCTTATCTGGAAATTAGGATGATATAAATTATTCATTATCAATTTAAATGAGTTAAGCATCGTGTTCAATCTCAACCTTATCTAGTAAGGAATTAAAGAATCCTTTTATTCTTGAATTATTGCGAAAAGTAAATTTTCTATCTTGAACTTAATTAAACAAGTATCTTTTGACAACCTTCTCATTATCAGACACATAATGTATTTATTTGCATTCTGTCACCTAATGCCTTTACTAGGGACAGAAATAACACTAATGAATTTAGTTAGCTCTGATTATGTGATAATTTTCGAAATCTTCTTATCTATTAATGATTATTTGTTTAAACACCTCTAAAGGGACAACTAACAAACTTGTGAAGCTGATAGTTTTATAAACCAATTAACTATCATGGTTAGGATCTATAAATTATTCCATACCAAAATCTTATTCTTGTTTAAGTATTTTAAGTACTTTCTTTTATTCTCCTACTTTAACCTACTAAGAAACTTCTATTAATCCTTACTCAATGAGACAGATAAATTTATCCATATCTAAATTAAGTGATTTTGAATCAATAATGATTCCAGGAGAGAATGATTAAAAACTAATTTGCTTTATTAAATCCTATTATGTTTATTTGGTGAAGTTTCTAAAGTATTCGCATTTATATAAGAGTCCACTAGCAGCTTCATTCTTAATATTTTCTCTCAAATCTTCTGGTAATAGCTACACTATTTCATTTTGTTCAAAGCTTTTTTGAATTTATTCCTATTTAAAGTAAAAATTAAAGTATTCCCTCACTCTAAATTATTTGTTATTTAATACTAATGTTATATTGGTAGACTAACTTTCTTATTTTTCATATATAGATTAATCGATGTTATTTTTTGTCTTATATGTTCACTATTCTCCTTCAACTATGTTATAAGTGTTCCTATCGTATTTACACTGTATGATAGTTATAGCGTGCACAGAAACATGAAAATGATTGTAAATATTTACTCATAAGAGTCTATTTAATATAATAAATTTACTTTATGGACTAATATCTCCAAATCCTACAGTGAACATAGTTACACTGATGTAATAGAGAGATTACAAATATTAATTCCAAAATGAGGACTGAATGAATCCATCTAACCAACTGTTAATTTATTTATCAACACAATACTAGCCTATTACAATCCTAGATTAATGAGTATAATTACCATATACAACTAAAAATATGCTAAATTATCAAAATTAAACTTACTAGCTTTAATAACTCTATAACTGATGCCGTTTGCTTACTGAAATTTAATGATTCTTACAACACCTAAATTAACATGAGTAGGTTTCTAATTTAAGGATACAAGAAAATCATAAATATTTTAGGCCAACCGTCTCCTATAATGAACTGATGTATCAATTACATATCAAAGGAAAAAAATATGAATAACATTAAGATGCCCATTATCTCAATGAAGGTTTGGATATTTAGTTAGTTTGAAATTAGAGTAAATCTATCTAAGACAGGCAAGCCTGAATCAAACTGAATAGTGAACGATCTTATAATGATATCAAGAAACAGTAATAAATCGATTATTATCATTACAATTCTTGTATTGCTTTACACATTAGTGCCTGCCATCAAAAGGGGTATTAAAAATAGTAGATAAAACCTAATAAAGAACAATACTAAGTCCCATATATACTTAATTCTGCTGCTAGGCTCGATCAATGGAATTTAATTGAAAATATTTATAAATTGGTTTTAAATTAATTAAAGAGTTTATCTGACTTTTAGCCTTATTTGAATTCTAAAATCAATAACTACATCAGATGTAGTAATTAGCTTTTTTCTAAGTATTTTTGGTTGTATAAAGTTGTTAAATGAGGATGCTTTATCATCTATTAAATCAAAATGGGTTTTCGAAAAGGCTGAATCCGGTCTAATTGATTAGATAAGTTTCCTTGCAAATTTCAGTGAATGAAAGTTGACGATTATTTGGGAAAATGATTTACTAGGTTAAGTATTATGTTTAATAAGGATTGAATTTTCTTAACGAAAACCTCTCGATAGATCTATAGACTTTGAGTTATCAATCTCAGATTCATATTTCTTGATAGGAACTGGAAGTGGAATCAGTTTCTTTTAAGTTATTTTTCTGGATTATCTCCTGCTGGAATAATTTCGATTTTATGCCCATTATCGGAAAGTTGAATGTGAATCTAAATCCTCGCCAATTGACTGGTAAATATTCCTCTCATTCTAAATATCAGACTGGTCATCTGGGATTATCAATTAGCACCTGTTTTAGTACATCTTTATAAATTTATATTTTTATAAATCATATAATCGGGTAAACCTGCAGGGTTTTTCTTAAATAACGTTTTTGAAATCTCTTTTTGTATAAATTGCTCGATATCCGAATTTAATTTCTCCTTATAAATGATATTTTGTCCTCCGATTCTTATCTCGCCTCATTTTTTCGATACTATTATATAAACTCGAACGGATAAAACATATATTTGAGAAATTTATTTTTCTTATAGAACTAATTACTCTCGATAGAACAAGATGAATACAACATGTTGTTTTATGAGAACTTTTTAATAACACTTGAAATATTATTCCAAGGTTTGAAATTGTTGTAATCCTTTTGAGTTTCAAAGTCCTTTAATCCAATATTCAAATGTTTCTCCTCCAAGTACCGAACCACTTCTTCAATTTAACTTATTTCCAATTATGAGTATCGACTTTAATATTTCAGTTTCTGCTATAGTATTTAAAGATACAATATTTCTTATTTAAGTTCGTCAGTTGAAGTTTCTTGTTTGTTGAGGATTAATTTTTCAGAATGGTGATACACCTAGTACTTTTCAGTCAATAAATTAGAATAGTTAAGATTACTATCGATATCCTTAATCAAAATAGTAACGGAATCCTATGGAGTTTTTATCTTCTCCTTACTATCTTCTTAGGTTATTTCTTCAGACTGAAATTTTTCTAATAATTTGCTATCAACTCCAATCTTAACCATATTTGCTGCCTCTGACAATAGCTCTTAGTCATTATAAGCCCTGAAGAAGTTTTTTTATCGTTGTCTGTTTCTAATATAGAAACTTCTATTTTAGCTTTGATCAAATGTGTATCGTTTAATTACAGCTTCTCTATCAGGGATGAAATGAACTTGTCTACATTACTCTGATTTATGCTTTTTAGATTCACATATGCAACATTTACTCCATATCTATTCATTTTATGCTTACTCTCTCAAACTCCAAAATATTTCTAAATCTGCTGGATATTTTTATAACATTTGAGTAACAATTTTATTTGAGATTACCAACACACTTACAAATCCTGATGTTTTATATATAAGTCTATCTTACATTTAGCCACTAATGAAACTTTCTAATCCAAACGTATCCCCTCTCTTTAGAGTGTTAATTTATTTCTATTATTATTAATTAACTATGGCTCCTCTTTCGTAAACAAAAACCTCTCCAGATTCTACGACAAATGCACAAAGATCATCTTAATCATTAATCTTTATCAAACTCTAAGGCCTAAATGATTTGAAAGTCACATTCTATAATAATTCCTAATAGAACTATTTTGAAAAATGCTGTCTAAAGAAATTGCAAAATTATAATGTAGAGCTGCTAGATTCAACTGCTATCTAAAGTCTTAAATCATCTGATAGATTATTTAGTATCTCTGACTGCTAAGGGGACTCACTAACATTTTCTTATAGCCAATAATATCTTAAATATTCTCTCACTCTAAATTTATTAAATTATTTACTAAAATTATATGTTATCACTAATCTTTTTGTTCTGCATATATTAATTAATCTATAGCATCTTAGTTCTGATTTTCTAATTACTTTCACTTAGATCTTTTAAAATTGCTCCTATAGTATTTACACTGTATGATAATTAGAATGTACATAAAAACATGAAAAATAGGCAAAAAACCTTTTCACCCATATCTATATTATAGATAAATTAGATTACTATAAGGATGAATATCACCATAACCAACTGTGAACATAGTAACACTAATAAAATACAACGAGTTTATATATAATATAATCCAATCAGGATCAAACTAATTCGAAGTAATCCAATTTGGCTGATTAATGTCCATTGAATACTATCCAATAATTATCCTTTTATATTAGATTATTAATTACCATATACAGGATGACAAATGTTGTATCAATAACACCAATCCTACCAATTTGCATAAATCTATTATTGAATTCAACTCTCTCCCATTATGTGATGATTGTTGTTATGTATTAATAAATTGCAGCAAATTCTTCAACTGAAAGAAGAAGAACAGTAAAATTAATTTAGGCCACCCCCTATAAAGAACAAACTCTCCCTAAAAGTAATACTACTTGGATGAAAATGTAAATAAGCTAATAATTCCAATCATTTAGTTTACCGTATTAATACTATACAAATTTCTTATGATTTAATATCTGTCTCTTACAGGCAAACCATGATCATAGTAAATAGTAAACAATCTCATCAACATATCCATCAAAAATATGAATGAGTATAAAAACAATTGTGATTAATTTTATTAATCTTGGTATTAGCCTTCAAAAGTTATCATAATTGGAATCAGAAAAAATAAATATATTCTCAATAGGTTGAGAACAAGATCCCATATAAACTTCAATTTGTGACTTGGATCAATGATGGGAATTTTATTAAAAAGTTATTCAGCAGTATTAATCAGTGATCTTTATGCCTATCTGTATTGAAACCTTATTTTAACTGATGCAGTCATATCTTCCACCTTAGCTAATCTTATTTGAGGTTTGGTTTTAAATGCTAAAAATTCTTTAACAGGTCCACAAGCGCGATCATCAATTAACTTATAATGAGACTCCTAAAAAAGCACATCTGGTCTAAAATATCTTTAGACCCTCTTATAAAAATTAACTATATGAAAGAATATAATTATCCTTCCAAAAGATTTTACAGATCCCTCTGTCGGACTGCTTCCTTATTTTACATATAACAAATTTAATTTTGACGAATTAGGATCTACATGAGGCTTATTTTAACTCATAGTTTCTATATTCTGAGGATAATCATTAAACTAGTTTAAACTATTTAGGCTATGCATATAATTTAATATTTTCTATAACTTAAATTATGAACAATCCTTTGAGGTCAAAGAGTACTTATTTAAGAAAGAAATCCGACTTATTAAGGGATTATGTCACAGGAGGAATCGTAATCGGATCGATAGCACTTCTAGTCAAGAATAAATTAGATAAAATAAATCCTCCAGATCCAGTAGATGAGCCATAAAGTAGAAGATAATAATAATATAAATAGCCTCCGTCGATTATGATCCTTTTTCATACGTTACTGAGAAATTCAGGAAATATAAATCGATATTTTAACCAAGTGATGATTGATAATTAATTAAATTTAAATTTTGTATAATACAATGGATCAATCCTTAGTTGAAGAATCAGTATATAGTGTTATATATTCAAGCTTATTTATGATGCATTAAAGAAAGAATTATTTTATCCAGAAATCTCTGAAGCCGAATATGTGAAATGCAAATGTTCTATGGCGGATATAAATTAAATGAATGAACTAAGAAGTAATTCTAAATGTAAACTAAATAGGATGGATGCAGATGTTAACCAGTTACAATTAGATTCTTTAATAATTATGTAATAAAATTATCAATGTTAGAACTTCCCTTATTTCCATCAAATGAACAAGACTTACCCACATACTTGTCATGCACATACAACATTATCAATAGAGTTCTGACTTATAGATAATCTATAATTAAAAGCAATAGTTTGAACGATGATGAGATCTCAAAATAGAGAAGCGACAATGATGCATTAAAAGTGAAAATCAAAAGAATGCAAGATGATTTAGATTCGAAATCGAAATAACTGGGCTTATTTGAAAATTAATTCTCCATCTCATCTAAATAAAGTAAATCGAACTTAGAAAAATTGACAGTTGAAAAAGATGAGCTTAACAAAATTATTCTTAAGATGTAGAATAAAATGAACTAAATGATGAATGAATTTAAGAAAAAGGAGCTGGAATTTGCTAAAATAAAAGAATAAGTATGATTAATTGTTTATTTTTAGTTTAAGACTAAAATGCTAGATAAAAACATATCCTTCTTAAATAGGGTAGAATCTATGAGATTGAACAATAGTATTGTTGGATAACCAAGCAATGACTAACTGGGGCAAAATAGAAAATCAATTCAAGATGAAGCCTGTAATTTATAGGAAATACTATTCTAAATGTTGGAGATAACGTAGAATTTTTATAGGAACTTTCAATCCTATATTACTATTGAACCTATAAATCCAGATATGATTAAATTACCTAGAACTTAGTTCAAATGCTTGCAAACTCTAAGTCTTTAATTCAATAAATTGACTCAGTTATTCTAAATCATGGCTCCCAGGCTTAACGATGAAGAGATTAAATTTATAAGATAAAGTGATGAATAACCCTAGAAACCTCATATATAGAAGTAAAATCTAACTAGATAAACATCATTGAAGTTTTCGGCAAAAAAAGAATAACCTGTGGAGTAATAGGATACAAATAAAATTGAAGAAGAGGACGTAGACGATCAAGCTAGTTTAAGTTAAAGTATTGTCTCACGAGTCTCGTTGGCAGATATTCCTGAATTCTAAAACAGCCCTAGATTCAAATAAGAACCACCCAAAATAATGGCACCACTTTCGAAATGGGAGTTTGTATTCAAATAAAAAGATTAAAATTGATATTCAAATTAAATAATATACTTAATGATCATTATTCTGAATAAATGAATTTCCCCTTATTACTTATTCAACAGAGTTCACTCCAAGTTTATTGGTCACAATTAATACACCATCTTGAAAGTTAACGAAATCAGTTAATATCCCATCTTATTTATGAATAATTTGATTTTCGGGTAGCCTATAAATTACAACTTACTATTCTAATTGTATAGCAACTACCAAGCCTTGATGTTGTAAAATTTATATTGTTTTCGATGTTTTCGAGAATTTATCTTATTCATCGTTAATTGGAAATATTTTATTGAAATTAGCATCTTCTCTCTCCAGTTAGTCATATTCCAAAATGTATATTTCATAATATTAATTTTCCTTTTATAATTTCAGAAAGAATTTACATTTTCATCAAATCTCTTAAACAATAGATACAATTTGTCTTTTGAAATCGCTTATTTTAGAAAGCCCTCAAATGGAACCCATATTTGGATTATCTCATCAATCAAATCAGCATTATACAATTTTATTTTGCTATATGAATCTCCTTATATAATGTATGATTTATTGTTTGCTACAAAGAATTAACAGGACTCTGGAATGGCTAAATTATTTTATATATGTTTGATTTCCTCTATATTATTTAGTATCAAATATATACTTTTTTCATTTCCAACAAGATTTTTAAGATCTAAATTAAAAACATCACCATGTTTATCACAAACATAAACTATTGACTTTATGTAATCTAAAGTAATCCTTTTAATCTTCTTGACCAAAGTAAGTGTAAATTTTAATTAATCCTAATCGTAAATCTTAACTTATTTTCCCTCTGCCGAAATAATCTACAATTATTGAGTGTTGATGATTTCCTTCGATTTCTCATTTAATAATTTGGTGATTTGAAAATTCTAAATCAAAGCAACCTTGTCAAGGAATTTAATAAACATAATTATATCAATCAAATTATTCCAAGTATTTTTACAATAAGTTCAATATGTTCACGACATACTAGATAGTTATATTTGGATTAGTAAGACCTTTGATATATAAACAAATTACATAATTTAATTAATTTGTTGATCGATTCGATAATCAAAGTTGGCCCTTCGGGTTGGAATTCATTTTAAAATAAAAATTAAACTAATTTTCCAATAGAATAAATGGTATGCTTTTCTAACTTGTTGTATTTCACATACTCATTCTTTTCTTTAAACTAGAAATATTAGTATTTCAAAAGATCCCTTTAGGCTTAATTTTTATAGGGCCATAAAAGTAAATAGGATGTTATTTAAGGAGTTATCATGATTCTAAGTGGATTTAAAATTTATATTTGCACAATTTGATTATGTTGATTAATTTATTATGTCGTAGACTTAGAATCGTGTTGTTGGTGATACTGAAATGATCTAATTCCCTCACATACATTCTAAAGAATTTAGAACCTCCTAAATAGACTCAAAGATTTGTTATCAAGAATCAATTTATGTAATGATAAGATTCTAGTATTTTTATCTCTATATTCTTTATCAAGGTAAGTGTAAATAGTTTCTACAAAGGGAGAATTCATTTTTTCGAGCACATCTAAATATGTGATATCTTTCCAAATTTACTCTAATTAAGATTCATATATATCGGATTATGAGGTAAAAAAATTAAATTTCGCACTGAATTCTCTATTATCTAGTAAACATTTATCTCCATGTACGTAAATAGGTTAAATGTTTGGGTAACCTTTAAATTATGACTCTGTAATTTCTTAATTGAATTGAGAACCATCAGATAACATAATATTAATTTAATACTCCAAAGTTTGAATGAATTCAGCTTGATTTTACTTTCCTAACATAAATAGGTGTTAAGAGAGAGGCATATCAAATAGGTATAGGTAAAACTATATATAATACTTAGTTATAATGGCCTTAATCAACATTTAAATATTGAAAATAAGTTGTTCTAAATAGTCTTGATCCATTTATTTGGTTAATTTCTAACAGACTCGATACATAATTTGGTTTCTCTTGACAAAGAAGAAGCCAACTTTAGTATAACAATTCAATTTTATCATTAATTATTTTACTAGGTTTTTCATCCTTTTTATTTTATAAATTGTACTTGGGTTTCACTTTGAGGCTATATTCAAATTTGACAAACGCTGTGATTATCAAAACTTCTTTGATTATTTTATTCCATGAATAAATGAAGTAATTTTAGAATTTTCCAATTACTCTAACCTCTCCATTTACCATATATTCATATTTTTCAGATGGACTTGCTAGGTCTTCGGTGAATTATATTTAATTTAATCGAATTGTAGATGGCTTTTTTCCAAAACTCATCGAATTCGATTAATAATATTAATAATAATTATGGAATTATATTATAAGCAACATTATTATAATGAAGAGTTTAAACAAAATACTTCACTCACAACAATTATTCATATATTTATTACTCTATATATTATGATTTCAATTATAAATTTTAATCAAGCTGATATAAGATCACGGATAAATAGTCCCAGAAGCATTCAAGTCATGAAGATGAGAGGAATCACTCAAGATGAACTCTATAGTATTTCTAAAGAGAAAGTTCAATTAATTTTTGCTAATGGTAAAAATATCTAAGGTGAAACTCTTGATGACTTTTATAGGCATTATGAATATAGGAGGCAATAGAAAATATAAACCCTAATTAAAGAGAGAGAAGCATTAATAAACTAGGAAAAGAAAAAAGGAGATCAATCAGGTTATTCTCTTAAATTATCTAAATCTCATAATCAATCAGATGATAGATTCATGGATAAAATTAAGAAAAAACAATATATGGAGGAACTTAGACACTAACATTAGGTTGAACTCTAAAAACAAAGAGAAGAAAAAAATGAAGAAAGAATGCAAAAATTACAAATGCATGAAGAAGCATTGAAAATAAAAGCTGAATAAAAGAGGATTGAATTCGAATAGAAATAATAATAGTTAGCACAATAGAAAAAAATGAAAGAAGAACAAGACTTATAAAGGCAAAAATAGCTTTAGATGGAATAATTTGAAAAAGAATAATAGAGAAAATTATAACTGGAACTTGAAGAATAATAACGAAGATAGGAGGCTGCTGAAAGGGAACAATAATAATTGCTCCTTAAGAAAAGGCTAGAAAAATAAAAGAGATAAGAAGCAAAACAGAAGGAGATAGAATATATCAAAAAGAAAGAGGAGGAGGAATATTAAGCTTTTAGAAGAGAGTAGTTTTTCTTAGAGAAGCAAGATGAAAAGGCTAAACAATCTATGTAAAGAGCATAGTCTGCAAAAGTGAGATTAACCTAAGCTAAGAGATATTAATAAGAATTTTAAGAAAAACTGAGAAATGATTTTCACTAAAAGGAGTTCCTAATAGAATAGAAAAGGCATAAGTTTGAAATTTAACAACAACAGAAATAATAGCAAATAGAAGAGAAAAATAGAAATAAGGCGGAATAAATCAATAGAACTAAGAGGCTTAAAGAACACATGCATGAGGAACTAAGATAATAATATCTAGAAAAGGAATAAGATATATTAATGAGATTGCAAATGAACAACAATATTTAAAATCTGATTGAGCTTAGACGAAAAGAAGCCGCTAAAAGGTAAGCTCACATTGAGAAAGTATTGAAAATGAATTAAAAACAACTTGAAGAAAAAAGGAATAACTATCAAGAAAAACTAGCTATTTAGGATGAAAAGGTATTTTATTAAAATAATTCTCTAGGTTGAAAGAGTTAGAAAAGAGCAAGATGAATTTCTATAGAAATAAGCCTATTTTAAAATGAAAAAGAAGTTTGACTAGCAGGAAGCAATTAAACACTAAAGATAATTGGAGGAATATAAACGTGATCAAATTAGATAAAAGATAATTGAGGTCGACAATAGGTTAGCAATAAAGAGAGAAGAATAGATGAGGCAGGATCAAATGAGGGAACAAGCTCAAAGAATGGAACTTTTAAATAAAAAATATTGAAATTATATTAGAAAACATAAAAATTGTAATGGGAGAATGTGTTTCCAAAACAGATTCCAATGAAACGAATAATAGTCATCAAGTCAAATAAGTGCCTCCACCTGTGAGAAAACAATATAGTTCTAAATTGATAGATCCTAGAATTTAGGAGGTTATTATATAAGAGGAAGAGTCATACATGAATCAAAGTTCGGTTTTAACATTTTATGAGAATACACTGGCAACATCACTTACAAAATCCTAAATGCTAAGTTCATTTTAAAAATAGAAGCCTTTAGGAAGGTAGATAGGTCAGGAAAATGCATTTTAGTTGATAAATGTCATAAATGGCAGAAAGTTGCACTCCCATGCATTAAAAAGTTAAACAGGGTCTAAATAGCATGAAGTCGTCTTATGTAATGACGTCGAATCTGATTACGATTAATGGCTATTTTAGAAGGATTCAGAGGGACCAATAAAAGACAACGATATATTAGTTGTAATAAAATTGCTCATAAAATGTAGATTTAACATAAACTCACAAAATGTATACTGAGATCATCTAGTACATTTAGAAATAAAACAAAAACTCAACAAGTTTGCTGTGTCTCAAAAGACATAAGCGAAGATGATTATTGGAAGATAGAGATTCTCTCTGAATCTAAGCA
Organism: Paramecium bursaria; assembly: GCA_016759055.1. Classification (NCBI taxonomy): domain Eukaryota; phylum Ciliophora; class Oligohymenophorea; order Peniculida; family Parameciidae; genus Paramecium; species Paramecium bursaria. The sequence goes on from VMTU01000191.1 coordinate 22,031, forward strand.
ATTGTAAATTAATTCAGTGATAAGTATATTTTGTTATAATTTATAGGGATTATTCATATTTAATCGAATGGATATTTATCTACTACAAAAACAAAGGCTACATTAAAGCAGCATTTCGAAATCACTATTTCAACTAACCCAGATATATGGATTATTGAAGACATTTTGTGATATTAATTTAAAATTAATTTTTTTTTGTTTTTATATGGATACAAAATCTCGTGTAATTCAATGGGAAGAATTAGCCAAGCACTCAATCAGAGGGTCATTATGGGTTCTAATTGATGGATATGTGTATATATAAACATTTATCGAGTTATGATGTAACCACATATTTGGCAGAACATCCAGGAGGTGATGACATATTGGTTCGACATGGTGGAAAGGATGCAACCGATTATTTCAATAAGATGAACCACTCTGAATATGCAAAGTCCTTAAGAGACGCTCGATTAGTTGGTGCCATAACAAAAGATCCTCAACCCTAAAATTACAAGGATATGATTAGCAATATCAAAAGATAAGTATATCATAATATCTTATATAAGAATATCGATAAAAATAAATTATACATTTGGGATGAAGTTTTGCTCCACAATAAAAAGAATGATTTATGGATCGTGATCGATAACAAAATTTATGATGTGACAGATTTTCAAGATGAGCACCCAGGTGGGCCTGCAGTATTATTGGCAAGAGCAGGCGATGACGCAACAGCTGGATTTAATGAAAATAGACATTCCTAGAGGGCTGTGAAAATGCTAGAAACCTACTAAGTAGGAATTGTTCATGGTTAAAGACCTGTTTAAGCAAGTTCATCATTCTCTCCACTAAACATCTTATTTTTTGTGATATTATTGCTTATCGGAGGAATAGCATACGTGAAAATAACTCAGAGTGAATAATGAAATATAAATTATTTTTTTAATATTTTAATGTAGAAGAGATATCTTTTAGTCTAATTTTTGATATTTACAAGCGTATAGATAATTAGTTTTCAATTGTTATGTAATATATTTTTATAACTTAAGTCGATCCGTGGTGTCATGAGAGATATGAAAGAATGTGGAGAGAAAATGCAAGATTATTCAATCCCATTTTATAATTTAACGATAGAATAGATTTCACAAGAGAAGCTTTAGCCATATTGGGGATTGGGTCCTCATTTCTCTACTTTATGGGGTAATTAATTTAAAATTATAAGATCTAAGTTTTTTGGCTAATTGACAATATTATGGGGATTTCTCTACTGGTTGGTGCATTTTAATTTTTAACTCCTCTTAAGTGAAAGATTTTGTTATGTTGTTCTCTAATACAGTATTGCTTTTGTCAGTCTTGCACTTGCGTTGTTAAAGACTTTGTGATTAATTTTTAATTTATAAAATATGCAAAAAAAGTTTTTTGATCTAATTCACAAAATATAAACTCTGAATAAACTCACCCATAATAGGACTCTAAGGTCTTCTGAACACTAAAATAAACGAGTTATTTAGGAATATTTATAAGAATACGATTATTGTATCATCTTACGATTATTATGAATTTAGACAACTTATAAAATAAGGAAATGTACAGATAATTATGAGAAATCTCGTACTTGCTTACTAAAATAATATCGGATCATCTGATATGATATCAGAAGCACTGAGGACAATTTAGTTTTAAAACAAGGATATATATTTCCGATAAAGGGTTTTATCGATTGCTGCAAGACATAATTTGTGTAAATCTGTGGATGTCTCAGTTCTACCAGAAGAAATTAATGAAAAGAATTTAGTTTCAAACATGTTATTATACTAAATATTAACAAATAATGATTAATTTATTCAACTTTGCGAATAAATTTAGGATAAATCAATACATGCACAATACTATATTAATTATTTTACTAATAAAAGTTTTAAAAGATAGCCTTTCGAGACTAAGATTTCTTATTTTTAATAACAATATGAAAAACAAATTAAAGAGCCACATGAAAAAGAAAAAATAATCGGACTTTATCAAGTAGATTTCTATTTACCTTAATCAAACAAAGTGATAGAAGTGAATGGATATAGTCATTACCACAATCAAGGGGAGAGAAGGACTGGAATATACTAATAGAAATACAACTATCTTCTCAAGAATAATTATCTTTTAGAAGAGGTTCGTTAATTTTGAAAATTTGAATATATTATTTTAATGTACCCAAGAAAATCGTCGAATTCAAAATTTCATACTTCTTCAAGCCAATAATAGCCTAAATTTATACTCAAGACGCCAGATGAAAACATGGATTTGCAAACTTCATACTTAGAATTATACCAGAATAGCAAGCCAAGTCAGAAATTATAACAGATATTGCAAAAGTAAATAGCTAAACCCAGATCAGTGGAGTGTTCTGATGAGAGATTATCACGACAATAGTTCATAAATAGAAGTCAATAAGTTGTTCGATCTGATCTCTCAGCAAATAAGAATACACCCTCATCAACTTATGAGTTCAACGAAATATTAAAAGAAGAGAATAAAATGCTTAAAAGTAATATTATTGATATTCAGATCAGGTGAAGAAACTATAGCTAGATTTATAATAATCGAGGAATCAAAACTAACTATTGATATAAGACTTCGAAAAATTGAGAGATTAACTAGAAAGACAATCAGAAGAATTCAATTAGGCGTTTGAACTCATGCAAGAGGAAAAGTTGCTAGTTCAATAGGAGCTAGATTAGAAAGATTAAATCATTTAAAATCTAAAACTTCAAATACAAAATTAAAATGCCCCTTCAAAAACATAGCAGTAGATAGATGAAATAAAATCACGAATACTTGCCAGAAAATCAGTCCATAGAAGTTCAAGGGAAAATATTGAAATCGATTTCAAAGAAAATGTTTAAGACTATAACAATAAATTTAGGAGGTGAATTAATTAATATTAAATTTTCGTATATTGTGATTATCAACCAAAATACTTCATTCCTATTTGCCTCATCTAGTTTAGAGACTCTTAAGGATCTTGAACATTTAATATTCCACTTCCTGATACGATTACATTTGCTCCAGCCTCACAACAACTTTCTATGTTTTGGCAATTAACTCCACCATCAACTTAAATATCAATATTCGGGTATGACTTCCTTAATTGTTAAACTTTGGGAAGCATGTCTTACATAAACTTTTAGCCTCCAAATCCTGGTTCTTATATATATTACAATTAATACCAACAGTCATTATCAATATCATATCAAACAATTGTTTATCAAACAACTCAATTAAGGTATGATCGATTAAAGTTTTTGGTTTAAGAGCTAGGGCTGGTCTCATATTATGGTTTCTAATCATTTGACTCAGCTCATCTAAATTTCCTGTATCTGATTCATAGTGAACAGTCATTTAATTTCCCCCTGCTAAAGCTAAATCCTTAACCCACTTTCTAGGTTCTTAGATCATGCAATGAAGATCCAAAAATATTCTATTCTTCAAACTTTCGCTTAATGATTTAATTATTGGTGGACCAAATGTAAGATTTGGAACAAAGTGTCCATCCTATTATTAATTAAATATTTACCATAATGTCTAAATGCAGCCAATCAGCTCCATAATTTATGAGCTTGTCGCATTCATTGTGAAAGTGTGCAAAATCACAAGTCAAAATAGATGGTGCAATTTTTAATTTAATATTATTTTACATAATCACTTAAATTCAACCAACCAACTTTTAAAACTAAATGCCTGTCCCATCTCTTCTAATAAGCTATTTTTCTCATCATAATTTTTATCAAGACTTATTTTTATATCCATATTATTCTAATCCTCTTAAAAGATCAAAACTTATCCTTATTTCAAATTTATCCTATCAGCCTAAACATCTACATTTATTGCCCCTCCAACACAGATCAACACTCTTGGACTTTCTAAACTACTTCCCTTATCATCAGGTTTCATGTAATAAATGGTTGAATTATCAAACTCAAAGAAAATTTATGTTGTATCAAAAATAACCTACGCAAGTTTATCTCTATGAGCAAATTTGGCGAACGAAACATTTTATTTATGAGTTTTTTTCCCTTTCGCCTGTTTTCCAATATATTATTAACAATAATCAGCAAATAGTTATAATTACTATTAATCCAAAATTTATCCTATTAAAAAGCCCCATCCTAGATTACCCAATATCTTATATTAACTCTAGAGGGTAGGATCAATATTATTTTACACAATTTTTTAACTTTATTATGAATTTTCTATTTTGGGTTTTACTTCTTATTTTTCTTATAACTTTTCCTATTATTTTTCTTGCTTCTACACTTAAGATTATTTCTTTGATAATTTAGCCTAAGGGACTATATCACTGATTTCAAGATCATGTTCCTTTTAGGCTTGTTCTTATTAGAATTCTGATTCCCTCTTAGTAAGTTTAATCTCCTCACACATCTCAGGGTCTATCAGATAATCAGTCCATAATGTAGGAACCATTTGTAGAGATTTCAATGCTATAGCTCTTATCGTATCATCAAGCTTAAACAAATGATTTGAGCCTTTCATTTTTATAGGATAGGCAAGCTTTCTTGGGTTTCTAAACACAAATTTATATTCAGTGTCTCCATCTTCTCTCTAGTTTTCTTTTACAAGGGAATTATATTTATCTTTCCTCAGAACTCCTATGAAGTCGACAACTCCTATAAGAGCACCTGTTGGATATCTAGGAGGCAATTTAGGTCTGTTCTAATTATTCTTATAAAGAGCTTCATATTAGCTTTCCACATATGATATCTCCTCTGGTTCAGGCTTCTTTGCTCCAGCATGAATCCATAAAGGTCCCTTATAGGTTGTTACCCATTCTCTTCCTTCAATTCTTTTGAATCCATCTACTACTAGTTAGGCCCATGGTTAATGCATTGATAGACATAATTTAGCATCCTGAACATCAAAGAACTAATTATCATATCCAATAGTTCCAGGTACATTTTTAGTCTCTAAAGTTTTCATTACTTCTTCCTAAAATTACATATAGTAATCGTCATTTTAGAATGCAACCGTACAACTCACTTAAGGTTATTACTTTGAATATTATGCTAGTCTCTTTTTCAATTCTTGGTGAATTTCTAAACATTTATCACCAACATCAAACCTTTGACCTTGATATTCTTTTACCTTTGATTGTTCAACCTATTTTATAAATTATTGAGCCTCTTCTCTATATTAGGTGGTATCCTTTTCATCAACCTTAACTAAAACATATTGATCTAATTTAGTAAAGAAATAATACTTTTCTCAATATCATACTCATTAAAGTATTCTGTTTTAGATTTCTCTATTTCTTACTCTTATTTCAAAATTCTCATTACTGCCTAATCCCTTACCTCTTAGCTTTCCCAAATATTATCTGCAATCTGATAATAATCCAACTAATCATCTATTATATTAGTCTAGTGAATCTCTTTTTTGTTGAAATCAAGCAACTTATCCTTATGTTATAATGCCTATTTTAATGCCTACTCAGACTCAATATCAGGAAATTCCTCCTCATTAAATATTTTATCCATCTTTTTGAAAACAGGATTTCCACAAAAGACGCAAGGGCCTTCTCCTTCTAGTTTGCATACTATTCTCCCACAAGTGAGACAATTATTTATTAGTTGATGTCTTTAACCATAACAATCACATTAATTTCTTTACATATATAATAAATCATTAAGCTGGATTATGAGCTTAAAGGAATTCATTTGCATTTATGATGGCATCAAGTGCTACTTGCTTCTCGTCACTATTTTGAATTAGTGGGTCATTCTTCTTTCCATCCTATTTTTAAATATTTTAAAAATTTTCTATACCAACCAATTCTAAAGATCATTTACTGCATCGATGAGTCTTCCAATAATATTGGGATACATTTAAAATGTTTCTTCAAGAACTTCTTCCTAATGATTATTTTTATAAATACCTATTTCTTCACATCTGCTTCGTCAGCATTCTAAGCCTTCAATTTATTTATTCTTTCTTATTACTTTTGTTCCTCTTATTTGTATCCGAAATACTCTTTTTGAATTCTAGTGAGTGAGGATGTTTTGATTTTGAGTTGCTTTAAGTCTTTATTGTTTTCAGCCATTTTAATTTCTTTTATTAATGATTCCAACATTACAACCGTCGCAGCAACTTTAGCTAAAATATATCTTTGGACTCAATTCTATGATCAGAAACAATATATACTTCATAGACGAGACTCGAATTATATATCCTGCTGGTTATTAGATAGTTTGTTATTCATTATAAGATAAAGGATAAACCTATTTTTAAGGAGTAGAAGGATATAAAGGGTACTCTTGCATAGCTCTCAGCCCTATGAGAAGATTTTTAGCAGCTGGAGTCAAAGGGGAAAAACCAGCAATTTTAATTTATGATACTATGTCCTAAAAGAGAAAAAGGACATTACTATTCAATGAAGCGCCTGTAAAAGAATGGTACTCACTTGCATTTGCTCCAACTGCAGAAGCAAAAACTCTGATTTCCCTGTCAGGAGGTGCATAAAGCGAAGCCTATCTTTGTTATTGGCAGATTGACACATCAAAGTGCATTGCATTTATAAAAGTTGCATTAAATGTGTAGGACATATTCGAGGTTTCATTTCATCCTGACGACAATACATTGATAGCATGTATTGGAAAATAAGTTTTTAAATTTTTCAGATTTTCAGTCATTGAGGGAGAATCTAAAACTCTAAAATGCACTTCAAATATACTCAATAAGGCACCAGCAGAACTTTCATAGAATTATACCTGTCATGCATGGATGCATAATCCAAACCATCTGATTGTATGCACATCTATTGGGGAAATCTTCCAATGTGACGACAATGGAGATTTCGAAAGAATGATAGAAGTTATAAAACAGCCTTTCAGCATAGAAGTTATTTAGCCATTGCAACATGGATTTATATGTGGAGGTGATAACTAAACATTGTTTATCTACAGTGGAGACTATAAATTATTGCACACATTGACAGTCGGATCATCAGAAAACAAAATATCTGTAAGAGGATTATCATTGACCCCGCTAACAGAAGAGACTATAATAGTTACCCTATCAACAAATCTAATCTATAGTTTAAAGATGGGGTAATTTGATGAATAAAATTAATTTGAACTAGTCAGTCTACCATTTCACTCCATGCCAAATGCTGGTATTCAAAATCAAAAATAAAATGAACAAATACCAATCAATGGAATGGATATATGCATTAGGAAACCATTAATTGTTACGTGCGGATCAGATAAATGCATCAGAGTATGGAACTATGAGGAGAAAATAATTGAAGCATATAAGGTGTTTAGTGATGAGGCTTATTGCGTATCAATCCATCCCAGTGGTTTTCACCTAGTGGTAGGATTGTCAGACAAATTGAGGCTTATGACTATATGCGTTCATAATAATTAGATTAAGCCTTACAAAGAGATTGTTCCATTCAAAGCTTGCAGGGAAATTAAATTTTCAAATGGTGGATAATACTTTGCTGCAGCTAATTAAACCGGATCAAATTAATGTAAATTATTAATAAAAATTTAGAACATGTAATTCACGTTTATAAGTTTTATACTGGAGAAAATCCTCCTTAATTAATCTTTAAAGGACATTAAAATAAAATAAGGTGTTTAGCATGGTCCAAAGATGACACTATATTAGCATCTTGCGGAGTTGATGGAATGATATGTACATTTAGAGTTGCAGCTGACTCAAATGGATCTAGAACTGTAGATATTCATGCCAAGGGAATACAATTTTCCTCCGTCACCATGACAATCGACTCCAAAACATTATTTTCAGTCGGAAATGACAAAATTCTAAGAGAGATCTCAATTTAGGATGGAACTGAAATAAAACGAAATGTTGATATTATCTTATCTCAAATTGCCTTTCCTAGTTCAAATAAGATTCTATTTGCAGGTGTTTCAGATGAAAGACATTCAGGAGTATAATCATTAAAGTTTAGGCTATTAGATGTTACAAATATCCATTTACTGGGGCTTAGGGTGGATAATATAATGAGTATTAAGCACATGATGAGAGAGGATTAGATAAAATGAGAGTAACTGCCGATGATTAATTTTTAATTACCACAGGTAGAGATGGAGTTATCATAATATATGAGATTAAAGATAAAGATGCAAGAGGCATGAAACTTAAAGAAGGCTACTCTAAACCCTCTGATGAAATCTTAGTCACTCGACAAGATTTAGATGATCTTAAGGCGAATAAAGAATTGAATAAGACAGCAATATCTGACTTCAGCAATCCAACTCAGAACAATTACAACATTCCTTAAATGGAGGAGAAAATAAAACAGTTAAATGAGGAGATATAGAAGAGTAAATAGGAGATGACTTAAAGATACTAAACTTTAGAATAATAATATAATGAAAATAAAAAGAAATTTGATGAGGAAATTAAATCATTAAAGGATAAATATGAATAAGAGATTTAAGATTTAGACTAGAATTAGTAAGTTAAGGTTAACAATGAAGCTAATAAATTTGAGAAAACCAAAACGGAAAAGGAAAATGAACTTAATAGATACTAGAAGGACGTCTCTAAACTATAATATGAGCATTAAGAGGAGATTCGAAATTTAAATAAGAAATCTGATGAAAGAGTTTAAGATGAAAAATTATAAAGGGAAAGATTATAGAAGGAATTTAATGAAAATTTAAAGAAATACTAAAGCACTATTGAGTAAACAGAAAAAGAGATTAAAAGCGAGATCGAATCTCTTAAGAAATAGAATGAGGAATAAATCTTAGATAAGACAGAATAAGGATTGAAAGCTAAAAGTGAAGTTTCAATGAATAAGAAGAAAATAGAATAATAGAAACAAGATGTTGAGAAATTAGTCGAGGAAATCAAGGAATTTGAGGAACAGAAAAAATAATTAGTTGATTCGAATAACATTCTTAAACAAGCCATAGAGGAATAACTGAAATAAATTACTGAAAGAGATAAGACAATCGGAGAAAAAGAAAGAAAAATCTATGAATTGAAGAAGAGATCATAGGAATTGGAAAAGTATAAGTTTGTCTTAGATCACAAGATTAAGGAACTTAAACGAGATATTGGCCCAAGAGAGGATGAAATCAATAGAATGAAGGAATAGACAAACAAAATGGATTAGAAGCTAAAAGGTTTCGCTTAATTGAACAATTATTTGGGTAATGTAGTCGACAAATTGGATTCTGATTAAAAGTAGATGAAAGAGAAAATAAAATCCCAAAGATAAGTCATTTCTTTTTAGAATGTTAGGATTAAGAAGTTTAAAGACTTAGTCTATTAGGCTGTCTAATACATCTAGAATTATGAGGAGTTGAAAAATCACGCTTAGGACATATTCAAGGAGTTCTTGAAAAAAGATGTAAAGCCTTAAGAAGTAAATCAAGACATAATGGCTGAATACAAAAGTTAAAAAGAATATTTGGAGAAATCTGTTGAAGGACTTAAAGCCAATCTCCAAACGGATGAAGAAATTCACAAGGCTGAAAACATTAGAATAATGAGAGGAAACGTTAAATTGATTTCTGAAATCAATAAGCTTAGAAAGAAGAAGAAGGAAATTAAATAGACTCATAGTACAAAGGACTAAAAGAAAGAAATAATAATATAATAAGGTATTACTATTTTCACATTTATAGGTCCAATTAATGAAAAACTTGAGGCTAAAAAGAAGATATTGAATGAGTAGAAAGATGAAAAAGATAGACTTAGAGAAGAATAATTATAATTGGAATAAGAATTAGATATATTAAATTGATTTATATATGAAAGCACAAAAGTATGTCATTCCTGCTACAATTATAATAGCCTCTTTAACATTTAAATTTCTTAAATCATGCTTAAAACAAAGAAACCCATATTTACTTAGATATCAAGAAATTAGAAGAGATATAAATTAAAAGAAGCAGGAGGCATTACAATATATATAGGATAATTTAAAACTATCTTAGGATGAGTAAAATTAGATAGCATTTGCAACAGTTTAATAGATACACTAGTTTTATGAAGAGAAAAAATATACTGTTGAATAAGTTTTACTTTGTTATGCAAAAAACATGATAATCGCTGGATCAGAAAATTTTTATATTTGTGATATTTCCTTTTCAGAGGCACTTAATATAGCAAAGTATTTGTTTATAGCAAATTAAGAAATCTTGATTTGGAATTGTAAAGGGAACCATCTATCTTAAGTCATAAAGATAAACCATTATTTGGCATTCCAATCACACTAAAAGATACATTCATAGCTCCAGGAACTTACTAATCATTCGGATGTGTATCAAGATGCAAATAAAGATCAAATGGCCATGGAATTCAATCCTTCTTAATAGAGAAGGCTGGAGGATTAATTATTGCTAAAACTAACATGCCTTAATTTGGATTTAGCTTCGAGAGTGAAAATCATGTATTCGGAAGAAGCATTCACCCTACTCATGCTGATAGATCATAGGGTGGCTCAACTGGTGGAGAGGCTGGGCTACTAGTAAAAGGAGGAACATTGATTGGGGTGGGTTCTGACAGTGGTGGTAGCATTAGAATACCCTGTCATTTTTGTGGCGTATGGGGATACAAACCAAGCAGTAAACGATTATGCATGAGAGGATAAGCTAAAAACATTGGTGGTTGGGATGGTATAAGATATGTCTTATCTTGTTATGGTCCAATGAGTAATTAATTATTATATTTTCAGCTAGATCATTCGAAGATCTAATTCCTTTGATTGAAGCATTTACTAATTTGAACAATTATAATTAATGCCCTGTTGCAATTAAGGATATCAATTTTCATTTATAACCATTCAATCAATAGGCTTGCTTCACAGACAAAAAGTTTAAGATAGGAGTTCTAAGGGGAATGAATCTTATGCTCCCGTCTAAAGCGAACTAAAGAGCTCTTTAGATTGCTGTGAATAATTTAAGAAAGCAAGGACATTAAATTGTTGAATTTAATGTTGATTAAAGCATATTTAACACTTTACAACAAATTATGTGTTATGTTATTTTGGGAGAGGGTGGAATGAGGTCAGCATATGAGTTGTATGAAGGTGAGCCATTTGTAAAACATTTCGATAATTTTGTTAAAATTAGTCATCCAAACATATTGATTAGAAGGATAAATTAGTTTTGGTTATGGCTTAATAATAGAGAGAGAGAATTGCAATATCACAAAGCAGCAGACCATCCAATAAGTTATTATGAAAGTCTTCACCTAACAGCTGAAGTTGCTAAACTCTAAGTTTAAATGGCTGTTATTTGGGATCAACTACAAATTGATGGAGTTATAAGCCCAGTCTCAGCAGGAGTGGCAGTGAAGCATTTTACAGCCAAAGACTAATTCTCCACGATTTGTTATACCTTTGCTTGGAATCTTCTTGACTATTCAGCTGGATCTGTGCCTATCACTAAGGTTTTATAGGATGAATAATTCTATGATGAACCAAGTAAATTTGGTGCCATTGATCCTGAATACAGAGCATTATAAGATTGTATGAGAAATAGTATAGATCTACCAGTTGGAATTCAAGTGATTACCAGGCCCTTATAAGATGAGTTATGCTTGAATATTATGAGATAATGTGTTTGATAAATAAATCATTTATTTCCTATAAATTCTAAAGTTTATATGAGTTCTTGCTTATTTAAAATTGAATCGACATAGGGTTGAATATCTCCTACAGGCTACTTTGGCTTTTACTTATTCTTTATTAATTCCTCTAATGGTGATAAGTCGTTTCTGATGAACAATATATTTATCCTAACAATCAGATTTCCCTTGTGATAGAAGTAATTATTGGATCCAAATCTGACTATCTAATCAAATCCCGAAAAGTAAAGTCCTTTATTATTCTATATAATTTAAAATATAATTTTACAGCTTATTTGAACGTATCTGAGAATTCGAAAATAATTTAATCAGTCTAAAAGTATTGCTTGCTTAATTGAAATGTCTCATTAAGTATATAACAAAACAAAGGCCATTAGAATGCTGTAGATAATAATTTTTATATTGGGACAATTTAACCTTTAGCTTAAATATCAAGCATAACAGCCCATTTTATTAAATAGCTCTCAATGATTGAAATATAATTCATCCTGTATTTGAGAGATCCGAAATATTTATCAATCGCAGCGCATACCTCATAGTACATATATAAAGGGTATGCTTGATGATTATATTAAAATTGTTCTTAATCAATATAGAAGGGCCACTCTAGATCTCTGGATGTTAATTCTGAACCTTTCTTCTCTTCTTTTTACTAAAATTATCTCTGCTTGGCTGTCAATACAAAATCATCCTATGATTAATCAATAATAAATTACAATCAATTTTTTAAGTAACTTATTGCATGCATTCTTATCATTAAATTATTCCTTACTACAAAGAATAGCTTTTAACTACAATTTATACTCATGGTAAATGTAATCTTAATGATTTAATTCCTCCTCTAAGGTTAGAACTGACCTTTTCTTATAATTGGAAACATCATCAATTCCTTATTAGAGACTTATAATTTAAAAGATTGGTTTATAATATTCTTTTTAAAAGCCAAACATCCATTCTATCTCATTTCTAACTGTCAAATAATTATCAGCATTTATATTTTGAGGGCTTAGTGATTAAAATACTTAAACCGATCCAACATAATTTGAGTATTTAAATACACATTCAAACATTTCTTTGAATTGAATCATGTCAAACTAATGTTTCTCTTAAATGGCCTTTATCTATTTCATAATATTTAGTGGTATAACCATATAGCATGATCCTTCATAATCTGTTATCAATATAGGTACAGTTAGAAGTAATTTATAGTATTAAAATTCTTTTTAATCATTTTTCACTTCAATTATCTTATTTGTCGTCACTTATTGTTTAGGGATTTCCCTCATATTAAAAGCTTGAGTTTAAATCTCAAATTCATATTCATATTTTGAATTCGAAATCTCATTAAAAAGCTAATCTAATTCAAATGCTAAATCCAAGAAAAATTTAATTATCATAAACTAAATAGATATAAAATATTACTCCTTTATAAATTTTATCTGAAGCTAAAGGATTTTATTTGCTATTATCAAAACTTAAACACTTATTTATCTCCTTATCAGATATGGTAATGTTGAATTTCTCTCTTCTAGTATATGATCTCAAGAATTCACTAAGTCCATTAATCATGTGTTTTTCTTTTATTAAATCTTTATTAAGTGGATGCACATCTAGAGTTTCCTTTCCTTATCGATTTGTAATTTTTATTTCCTTCGCTAAAGGATATTTCATAAGAGCTAAATAAACTTTGTTATTTGTCTTTAATCCCTAGAGTAATAAATTAATTTAGACGCTCATTTATTATAGACCAAATCTCCTGACACCATATTATAGCAACTATGTTACTGGATGCACTGTAGAGTTTATATCAGCATTTATTATTTCCATAATCTCATCAACATGAACCACAAAATCTACTATTGCTACTGCCAATAGTGCTCTGAATAGGCTTCCATTCGAGTCTAACTCATTCATGAAATTCTTCAAGCTTAAAACTAGTTATTCAAAATTAGGATTATCTATCGACTAACTTCTAATTTGAATGATTAAATCTTATGCCTTAATAATAGGCAATTTTTAATAATCTGTTAAATCATCATCTGGATTCCCACTATCTTCTAATTAAGGATTGAGGTTTATGATTTGTTAATTCATCAAAATATACTATTTTATAATAGGTCCTCCAATATTATATAATTAATCTATCGAATAAAGGGATGGAACAGTCATAGTTGGTTTAATATTAGTAATATCTATTTTAAATTATTTTAGCAATATTTCCTATATTTATTTATTAGACCAAAATGTTGGGTTACATTGAGTATTGACATAATCCACAATACTCTATCGGTATTTAAGAATTTTATCAAACCCATTTATATGTAAAATGAACAAAAACTCCATTTCATTTTTCAGTATTATATGACTATTTTTCTCAACCTGTTCATGCATAAACACATCAAAATCATCAATGTAATATTAATGATTTGGAATTCCTGCAAAAGTCAAAATTAGAATTTCGTTAAATTTACCCATCTAAAAATAGTATTACGAGTCTTCACAATACTTTCTTGCAATTTCAATAAGCATGATAAATGATCTAATTTTATTAATTTCTACTATCGATTAATTTTTCATAAATTTCGAATATAATAAATAGAATTAATAGTATTTCGACTTTAGGGGATCTTTGGATTTCGATAAGATTGCCTCACTTTATGCTAACTCATGGCCAATATTTTAGAATTTGTTGTAAATCTCCATTTGATCTGGGCCAAAGGGATTTTCGGCGAGCTTAAGATCCCCTAGCATCATACCTATATCTAGAAATCCTTCGCTGATTGAATATTCCAAATATGTCATTTCATGATCTGACTGCGATGTAGAAAGGATTTTAGTTTCTGCAAATTTTAGCAAAACCTCCTTATATTTATTGATATCATTATCAGCTATATTTTCCAACATAAATTTCGTTATAAATCTCCAATATTTTACATATTTTTTCCCTATCATGGTTTCAAATGATTTTTTTATGAATTCATAATCCTTTGGATCTTACTTACACTCATACGGAAACATATAGGTATTTAAAAATTTAACCACCTAATCTTCATTAAAGTACAATATTAGATTATTGAGAATTCCCTAATCTGATCTGATTATTTAATCAAAAAATAAATCTGCATTTAATTACAGTACATCCTTTATAATTAATTCCAACATATTTAAATTTCCTGATGCTATTCCGATAATAAGCCATTACCAATCTTCATTTCCTTGTAATTTCCCTTTAGGCTTTAATTCGTTCCATAATTACTCTATTGAAATTATATTATATTTTACATTTGACGAGAACTTCATGATTCCTATAAATCAGCTACTAAAGAAGATTAAGTTCTTTAATTGGCTCATTATTCAGTATCGGAATGGTAGGAATACCTTTTTCTAGTTAATAAGACTTAAAAAATGGTCTTATTTTATTTTTAAGCAAGAATGTTATGTAATCAACATTATTCAAAGTTAAAGGTACCAATATTATAGCAGGCTCAATTTCAACTAAAAGGTTAAAATAGTATGATACTTTTGACTGGTTAAATATCTATTCTTGTCCTTACATTTAGGGTTTTCTTATCTTCAACTTCGCAAACTAAATCGAAGAATTCTTGTTTATCAACTTGTTATGCTATGAATTTTATAGCATCCATATTTCTTGTTCTTGATCTCATCATAGCAACAGCAATTGAATCTTTTTATAAGAAAAATATTTACTGTAAAATTATTCATGATTCTTAATTATATTTTAAAAGTCGTCCTATTCAAAGTTCTTGACAATTATTAATGCAGCTTAAGTAGCAAACATCAAACTGTAATCATCTTGAGACTTTTTTAAAGTGAAGTCAATTGATCTTAAAATTCTAAACAATTTAGGTCTATGGGTGTCACTATTGAAAACCTCTACTAAATCTTTCTTGAAATGCTTTGCTAAGAAAGCTAAACATCTTGCCTACCTAGTCTTTTTATCATTCCTTATTGTCTCAGAAGGATGTATTCTCAAGTGGTATTAAATAATAGCATCAGCAGCTTTCAATATAGTAACTTTTGGGTTAAGAGATAAAAATATTAGATCATAATTATCTTGAGAAATTGGCAATAAATATGCTTTTTTTGTAATTTTCTCCACAAATAATGGATCTGATTCTTTGAATTTCTCCCTAACCGCTTCTATTTTATCATTTTTTATTGCTCCTAACACTAATTTCAATGCTTCCTCATAGTTTTATTTATCCTCAGTTTTCCATCTATTGAATCCTGATTTAATATTTTAAGTCAAAAATGTTCTTCTCAAATTTTATTCATAAATTTATTAGGCAACTTTTTTATCACCCTAAGCTTCCCATAAAGATTTTATATATTTCTATTTCGTGGGTAAAGTGTAAGGTCTTTGAATTTTTTTGAATTCAGGAAGAGGGACCGGCTTTCTCTTCTTGTCTTCATCCAAAACTATCAAGTTTTACTTTATTTCATTCATACTCTCATAATCTTCAGGAATGTATTTATCTTTAGGTTATCCTTGATATTTTCTACCTTATCCTTAGTCCTTTTTAGAATAAATTCTCAATAATTTAGCCTGTTATAGAATGCTTTATCTAGCCATCGATAATAATACATCTCCTTAATCAACTTTGTTTATCACTAAAGCTAATTTATCAGGTAATCCATTTTTAGCTAAAATAAATGACATTCCAGCTACATCACTACTATTTGTCATGTCTGCAGTATCTTGCAACAGTTATTTGAATTATGCTAAATTCAATCCAAGAGCATAATGGGTTTCTAACGATTTCAAATAATTTTCTTGAGATAATAAACAACTTGAGGGTTTTTGAATAAGCTTGTGTCTTTAGAGAGCAGGATTCCCTATAGTAGATAAAAGCTGATTCATAAGGACAGTATTTTTTGGATTCGTGAAGGCATCAATTAATGGAGTTCTTAAGCAATTTTTTGCACACAATGATGGACAATTTTTAACTATGTTAGAAATTTGGGAAAATTTAACTTGATTTCCTAACTTAGCATGATTATTGATAATTCTTTTAAGAACCTATGATGAAGCTTAAAGGATAGCTGGTAAATCATCTTTCTATTCACCATCCACATCTTTGATTAAATCTTTTAGTTATGAAAATTATTAAATCTTATTTAGCAATTAGGGAATTTCATTTTTCTTTAGCATTTTTTCGAATTTTTCTGGTTTAATAACATCCGAGATGCTTAATGGGTCCTATTCAATTTATTCCAATTAAGATTATTCTTATGGATCCAACATTTAGATATGATATTTAGGGACAAGTTCTGAGATGTCTTTTTTCGAATATTTTTTCAATATTTATTTGACAGTTTAGAAAGGACTTACTTTATGGCTTCTCAAACTCAAACACTATGCTAAAGTTCTAGGCTCTTCCATTATAATATCTTATATTAATTAAATCACCAATTATAAGATTGGAACTTATTTAAATTACTATTCTTCAAAAATTTCAACTAATCCTACAAACGCATCTAATGGATATTTTTCATAAAACTTTTTTAAAAATTCATCTCTCTAATCCATATTATCAAAAGCCTGTATATCAACTAATTTATTTTCAAACTTTTCAGGCTCTACCTCTTCTTAGACATAACCTTTTAGTACAAACCCTTATTTTTTATTGTCATCATCTTGATCATCACCTTTATTATCACCTTGATCTTCACCATCACCAGTTGAGACAAAACAATTATTTGAATGATCTAGAGCAATATCATCCTTCTCTAATATCACTTTAGGTAATTTTTTGAAGACTTAATCTCTAAAATTCTACAGTATATTTCCCAACTTTTTAAAAGATCCATTTCTTGCTAGATTAAACATTAGGAATTATGCATCTTATCTAGATAAACCATCGAAACTCAACCCAAACCAATTGATCCAATTTATCTAATCTCCAATAATATCGTATGATCTGTCATCAAATTTGGACAATCCTCTTGCTACCTATACAACATTATTTATGTAAGATGATTATAAATTTTCATCTATTGGTTGAGTTTATAAATTGTTTCTTTGGCTTCCAAAATATGCATGAAATTAGTAAAAGTCAAACTCCTTTGTTACATTACTTGATAGTTCCTGAATTATCTATATGATGAATTCTTAATCCTTTGGCGCTATTCTAATTATTAAAATATGAATACTTGTTTTTGATGCTTGCTAAAGTGTTTATGTATTAGCAAATAGGAATTATTTCTTAGCCTTTTATGGGCTAATTTTAAAATTATTAAGCTTCTTCAGGGGTTAATATACTATTCAATTATTGGAGGCATTTCAATTATGCTGATGGAACAGGAATAGGATTTGAAGCTATTGAATGCAATATGTTCTTATTTTATTTATTATTTGTAGAAGCAACTAGCTTTTTGGGATCAATTTACTATTTAGGCTTTTATTCTTCAGCGTACTCAACTGGCTCCTCACCTTCCTTATTTTTGGGAAGAAAATCAACCAAAAAGGACATTATCACATCAAATGGAGCCTCTTCAATCATGGCAGCAAAAGCACTTCTATCAGTAGAATCCTTTTAATAAAAGTAATCTGGTGCAGCTGAAAACCCTTTATATAAATTATTCCATCTTTTTCTCCTTACATTCTCATGAAATATATTGAACATGCAAGGAGGTGGAAGTAATTATTCCAATTCCTTCTCTTCTGCAGTTTTTGGTACAAGCTTTTTCTCTATAACATTTAGCGTCTTACCTTTGACCTGTTTTTTTACCTACTTAAACTCAACCTTATTTTCTCCTGTAGCACTAGGTGCCTCTTCTCCTAAAACCAACAGATGTTTTTTTTCCTCAAACCTATCAAGTACATTTTTTGGCAAAATAGGCACAACAAAGTACAGAGAAGTTTTTGCATCAGTATAA
Source organism: Paramecium bursaria (assembly GCA_016759055.1). Lineage (NCBI taxonomy): Eukaryota > Ciliophora > Oligohymenophorea > Peniculida > Parameciidae > Paramecium > Paramecium bursaria. The sequence goes on from VMTU01000191.1 coordinate 40,556, forward strand.
GCTTTATCCAAGTCTTTCAAGAATAGTGAATCTTCGGTTAAATATTTTTTGGCTAACTTTCTAATTTTCCCCAATAACATAATATGTTCATAGTTATCCATTTTGTTAGGATGGTTTTTATTGATATCAAAATGCTCTAAAAATATGATGGGTACATCTTAGCCATCCTTTTATGGTCTACTATGTTGATATTGATCTGCAAATTGAGCAATAATTAGGGCAAATTCAGGTTTATCTTATATTGCATCCATCATTTTAACAATTCCTTCCAAAGAATCTCTTTATTTAAGAGCATCTTTCACAGTTTAGAAGAATTTGTCAGCCACCATCTCTAATGCCTCAGCATTTTCCTATTTTTCGAGATTCATCTAAGGTATGAGATCAATGGCTAATCCCAAATTTATTCCACTAAATAAATCATCCATTAAGCATCCACCAAAAGAATTAGTCGATAAAGCAAAAATTTCTGTTGGTGAAGCTCCAAGAGTTGCTAATGCTTTTGATAAATCCTCTTTAGATACTCTACCTTTTCTAATTTATGATCTCAACCCTTCCATAACTTAAAGTTTAGGATCTTCCTCTAAAGATTTCAATATATTTTATAAAGCCTCTGACTTAGGAACTCGTCTTGAAACTGCAAATTTTCTAACAATTATCTAATCCCCTAATTTATATTCATCTCCTGAAAGTAGATTCATAACTCCATCCTTATATAGATCAGAGATGAAACCTTTGGCTTAATCAATTGTAACTATTTCAACATAATCTTTGTTCATATCATCTATTACAATAACCTAGGATTTAGCATCTTAATCAAGTTTCCACTAGTATTCCCCTAATTCTTTGGCTCTTTCAACCAACTTTCTTCTCATTCTTTCATTTAAATCCCCTTATCTTGGTGACCCCCGTACATTCGAAATATTATCTTAATTTAAAAATATTAATTACTTTGAGGCTCAACCTTTTCAGTATATTAGATAATTTTGTATTTGACTATTACTTCTCCTTGAATTTTCCTATCATCCTATTATTTTCTAACCAATTAAACCTTTTTAGGTTACTTTGCTCTTAATGTTCGTCTATCAAAAGTTTTAACATCTTCCAATTATTCAAATTCCCCAATATCTATTGTGAATTAGCCAACATATGTATTCTTATTATTTTGCGACTTCCAAAGTATGATTTCTAATGGGTCCAAATAGTTGTTTCTGTACATAAAGTCCAAACATTCGAATTATATGTTGTCAAAATTTTTCTTTGATGAACAAAATAATGGGGTCCTATTGTGCAAGACCTCCCAAAAATACATAGGAGGATTGATAGGTTGCTTCAATTCTAGTTCTGAATTGACTAATAAATCCTTTACTTTGGTATACTTAAGATCCTATATGTGGATTATGATATATTAGTTATTGCCTTTGATCAAATTATTAATTTTGTTAAAAACCAAATGTCGACCACCTGTTTCAAACTCTCTGTCTGTCATGAAATTAATGATATCGAATAGTTCTTAATACACTTTATCTTCATCTCTCGTAATTTTTAAAGGCACTATATTTTTATGTTTTTATTGTGCAAGTTTTACATCCTCTTAATTTATTATATCTATTATGTACCTTCATTTTTAAAATTGCCTGACTTCAAACTTTAAGATACTTTTGCCAATTGTCTCTTCTCCTTTATTTTTGGAATAAGTTCTGATTTGACACTAGAAATACTTGACATAGATTATGACTAGCTAATTTCTGATTTTGCCCTAATTATTTTCAATTATCATTTACGTCTCATAAAACTATGCTATTTTCAATTCTCCTTTGCTTTATTTCTTTAATGATTTATCTAATTCTTTGATTTCTTCTCTCTTTTTCTTCAATAATTCTTTCTATTCTTTATCATCAACCTTGGAATCCTTTTAAGGAAGTTTCTGTAATCTCGACCTAAAGCTTCTCTCTATGTTTTAATAAATTGGGAATACGTTGCGAATCTTATGATTAATCATCCTCACTCATTGTGAAACTGTAATAAAAATATTAATAATCATAAAATTTATGAAGGAATGTAAATAAGGATTTCTGATAAAATATATGGATTCTTATATTTTTTAATATGATGAACTATGATTGAAAAAGAGAGAATTTGAATCAAAATCTCAAGAAAAATACATTTTATGATTCTATACTTTTTAAACCACTTTTTTGTAAGTATTATTTTTATGAAATTAGGTTCCTTTATATTAAAGTATAGTGTTGATGTCTGTCAGTCGCCATGCCATAAAGGAGAAATCATAAAAATACATCCCCATAGACCAGTTATAGACTTTAGCATAACTAAAAGTGGGAAAATATCATCAATTATGAAATATCATAATCTGCATGTTGAATTATTAGATTCAAGAAATGAATATGTTTTTATAATAAATATTATTAGATTACAGATATTGGTCATTTATATCAAGAGATTTGGTGTTTTCTAATTAATTCGAAAAGAGTGGAAGTTTTTGCCTTTGTTTAAGATGTTTTAAATGATTTCTATTATATTTAATTCGATGTAATATTATTAGAACAAGATCAATTATTCCAGGATTGTCTTATCAAATATAAGAAAAAAGACATAGATGAAAATATCGAGATAATGAAAGAATAAAACTATTAAAGAGAAATATAAAAATATTGTAAAGAAGCATTCATTTTATTGTTTGATTTACTATAACTTGAATACAATATAACAGCTCTCCTTAAACCTAAAGAAAGCACTAAATTATTTGATGAAATAATGTATCATAAGTATAAAAATAAACCATTTGAATTCAGAGTAAACATAAACAAATATTTGTAAATTCCATAAATAGTTGATAAAAAATAAAATGACAATTATTAAGAAAAAATGTCCAACCTAATACATTAAATCGATTATGATAATAATTAGATATTAAATAAGACCAAATAACTTGAATATTAATCTGAGAACATACTTAGTGTAACAGAAGAATAAGCGAAATATTTCACCTTATGCGAATAACCAAAGAGGCTTAAAACTAAATTATTTCCATATCAAGCTTAGGGAGTATAATGGATGCTGTACAAGGAAGGAAAGATTAATGGTGAAGAACTTAATATCAAAATACAACATCATCTTTTAAATAGGATGTGGAGTGAAATATAAGTGGATTAAACTAGAATATATTTTAATGAATATACAGGAGAAATTTCTTAATAATTTTAAGGATATCATGAAGCAAAAGGAGGGATTGTTGCTGATTAAATGGGATTGGGAAAGACAATTATGTCAATTGCTTTAATACTTTCTTATGATTAAGACATCTCAACAGAAGTCAGAAAAAAAGTTAAAGGAAACATTCCAAAGGCGGGTACCTTATTGATAGTTTAACTAAGTGTTTTTAATCACTGGATAGATGAAATTAACAAACATACTATCGAGAATACACTAAGTGTTTATGAATATCACTCCAAGAATATCAATTAAAAATTAGATTTAGAAATATATGATGTTGTGATAACTACATATGGAGCTTTAAGATCAGATTATAAAAATAATGGCAAATTATTCAAATACAAATGGCATCGAGTTATATTAGATGAAGCACACACAATTAAGGGTAGAGGAACAGGATGTGCTTAAGCTGCATACAATCTTAATACTGATATAAGATGGTGTCTTTCTGGTACACCCCTATAAAATAATTTGGATGAACTCTTCAGTTTATTTCACTTTCTCAAAATAGATACTTTTTCTGATTATTTTTGGTTCAATAATTACATCAATAAACAAGAGAGCCAAGCAGAAAAATTTAACTTATTGCATAGAATTTTAGCACCTATCTTACTTCGAAGAACCAAAGCATCAGTATATCAGAACGGAGATAAAATATTACATCTCCCTCCAAAAAATCATGAAATAATTTTTGTTGAAATGTCAGAAGGAGAATATATAAGTAACTAATTATATTAAATTAGTCTATGATGCTTTCTTCAAGGGAACTAAATAAGAAATGAATAAAATTTTGGGTGAGAAACAATCTTTAAAAAAAGATTTTGTGCATATTTTTTCGATAATAAGCTTTCTAAGGCAACTATGCGATAGCCCTTATTATTTTTATAATAAAATCGTTAAGGAGAAGGTGCAATAATAGAAATAATCAAAGTAGAAACCATAATTAACTAATGTACTTGATTACTTCTTTTAAAATAGAAATCTTAAAGGAAATAAGAAGAAGAAATAAAATCCGGAAGATTCATTTGATTCATAATTAGATAATTCATCTAATGAGGAAATCTAAAGTGATGAATAGCTTGATGATTTCGATTAATTTGACTGGTCTGATGATTTAATGTTAGAGAAGAAATAATAAGAAGAACAATAGGAACTATAATTAAGTCAATATATTGAAGATTTCAAATAAAAACTAATTAAAGGGCAGATTCTAGACTTGAAATGCCCGATATGTTTAGAGTTTATAAAAGATAAATTTAAAATTACAGCATGTGGACACTTTCTTGATTCATAATGTGCATTAGAATATTTTAAATAAAGTGATAACTGTCCAACTTGTAGAAGACCATTAAATCTATAAAAAGATATCAAAGAATTAAGCAAGAGTAAAGCATAATAGAAAAAATAACAATAAAAAAAATAAAGTGAGGTAATAACAAAATTATAAACTAACAAAATAAGTGAGAACAGTACAAAAATTAAGGAAGTGATCAAATATGTATAATATGTTGACTCTATTGGTGAAAAAGTTGTCATATACTCATAATGGCTGAGTGTCCTAAACCTTATTGAAGGATAATTAAGGATAAATTTTATCAAGTTCTGCAGACTTGATGGCTCAATGACGAAGGAGAAGAGATAAGAGTCAATAAAAGATCTAAAATTGAAAACAGTAATATTAGTATCACTTAAAGCAGGAGCGTTCGGTATAAATTTGACTGAAGCAAATCATGTTATAATTGTAGACCCTTGGTGGAATCCTGCTGTGGAGTAAAAATATATAATATTCAATAGAGAGCAGGCTGTAGAGAGAATTCATAGATTAGGATAAACTAGGCCCATTTAAATTAGAAATTTTATATGTAAAGGTACAATCGAATAGAGGGTTCTAGAGTTGCATGATATAAAAAGAAAATTATTTCAAGATGCTCTTCATTTTAGAGATAATGGAAATAAATTAGATACTGAATAATAGCTTAAATTTGTGTTATCATGAAATTTTTCTAATCATAAATATAAATTATTTTTACAATTTTTTTCACCACTTAATGTCAAGATAAATATACCCTAAATATATTAATAAATTTATGAAAATATTTTAGGAATATTGTAAGAAAAATGGCTTCAAATACTATGAGACTGCTTGGTTAGGATATGTTCATGTTCTTGGTCTGATTGGAGTGGTTTGGTTCTTTTTATTGGAGAAAGAGCTTTTTTATAAGTATCTTTTGGTAATTTGTTTTTAATATCCTTAAGGCCTTTTATATTTGGCATTGTTTAACAGGTTTGGGTATCACAGGAGGAGCTCATAGACTTTGGGCACATAAATCCTATTAGGCATCCCTTCCAATCAGAATCTACCTAATGCTTATGAATTCGAATTGTTTCCAAGGAAGTATATGGCATTGGTCAAGAGACCATCGATTACATCACAAATTTAGTGTAAGAAATATATTTTATCATTATAGGATACACCTTTAGATCCTCACGATTCAAAGAAAGGTTTCTGGCATTGTCATGTCGGATGGTTACTAGTTGAGAAAAGCTAAGAGCTTATTGAGGAAGGAAGAAAAATCGACTTATCTGATCTAAAGGCTGATCCAGTAGTAATGTTTTAGAAAAGACATTATTACAAACTGGCATTCTTATTTGCATTCATAATCCCCATGTTATCAGGATTCTTGGTGAGCGACAAATATGTTTTCAACCTCCTATTTCTAGGATTCACAAAATATATTTGGACTTTAAATGCCACATGGTAAAATTTAATTTCTATTTAATTATAAGGTGTGTCAATAGTGTTTGCCATCTATGGGGTCAAAGGCCATATAATAAAAAGATTGAACCAAGAGATAATATATTTGTTTCGCTAATTGCTATGGGAGAAGGATGGCATAACTGGCACCACGAACATCCCAGAGATTGGAAAGGTTCAAAGAATGATTGGTGGATGATAAATGCCACTTACACATTCATTTGGATGAGTGAATAATTAGGATTGGTAAGCACTAATAGTAAATAACAAATTAAAGAATTGTGAAATATAAATTAATTATGTTTAATGTTTGCCATGTTATTTTTCGCCTTTGACGATTTCTTAAACCACCCATATACTATTTCTTCATTTAGTTCTTTTTAAGATAAATTATCATTCCTAAAAATTAATTTTTACGTCACTTAATTAATTCGCATAAATTATTATAATTAAATAATTTAAGAATTGCGCACTGTATTCTGATAGTAAGGACTATATATTTAAATTACATACATTAAGTTAATTATATTAATTCAAATACCTATCGTAATTTTCTTCATGTTAATCATTTATAAGAATATATTCAGAATTCATGCAAAAGCTAAATGACTACTTTGATAGAAAAAACCTCAGAATGCACCAAACTATATGGATAGCGTATGTTCATCTTTTCGGATTCATAGGATTGATACAATTCTTATTTTTATAGAAAGAATTGTTCTACAAATATTTAGTGGTACAGCTACATATCTATAATTAGGCATAAATTCTATGGCACTATATGACTATTGTTGGAATAACGGGAGGGGTTCATAGGCTTTGGTCTCACAAATCGTACAGAGCGTCATTTGCAGTTCGAGTATATTTGATGCTAGCATATACAAATTGCTTCCAAGGGAGTATATGGCACTGGGCTAGAGACCATAGGCTTCATCACAAGTTCAGTGTAAGAAATATTTTTATTCTTAGGATACACCTCTAGACCCTCATGACTCGAAAAAGGGGTTTTGGTACTCTCACATAGGTTGGACTGTTTAAAAAAAGTCTAAGCAATTAGTACATGAAGGATAAAACATCGATGTGTCTGATCTTAAATCCGACTCAGTTGTCATGTTCTAAAAAAACCACTACTACAAATTAGCATTTTTGTGTGCTTTTGCTATTCCAACACTCTCAGGTTCACTAATTAGCGATAACTACTTATTTAACTTTTTGTTTTTAGGAATTACTAAATATATGATAACATTGAATGCAACATGGTATTGTTTTTAAATATACTTAGGTGTGTTAATTCTGTATGCCATATTTGGGGATCAAGACCACACAATAAAAACATTGAACCAAGAGATAATCTCTTTGTGTCTATATTGACTCTTGGCGAAGGATGGCATAATTGGCATCACGAACATCCAAAAGATTGGAAGGGGTCCGAAAATCAATGGTGGATGTTCAACCCAACCTGCACTTTTATCTGGATTTGCGAAAAGCTCGGTTTAGCAAAAACAGACTACAAATAATATGCTAAAGAATAATGAAAATAATTTTAATATCGGATAAATTATAAGCCTCAATAATAATTTTTTTTACTTCAATCTCATATTTACATAAAGACCCTTATCCTTGAGTCTCTTGCTTGATTTTTACAAATTTTTTTCTTCATAATTATTTGTATCATTATTACGTAATTTACATAGTTTATAAAAAAATAATGATTATATTATTCTATAAATTTTTCAAATCATTTCATGGACACCATCCCAGAGTCTGACAAGTTGATTAATTGCTAGAACAGCTGCTTAGTAAGCTTCATGATAATCTTCAGGGGTTTTGCATAATTCCATCATTAGATTCTCACCCATTGGGCCATGATCTTCACCATCCAACTAAATATGTCTTTGGAGGTATATTTCTAGATTTGGGGCGCTCAGTTCTTCGTTTCTTATGCTATCTAATATCTATTGAAACATATGTGGAACTGGGTTTTCTCGCCCATAAAGAAATTAACAACTAACATTTATGATGGAGGAATTTTAAACACTGTTAAGTGTGTATCTGACGAAATCATAAGTATTTTAATGTATCAAGCCTTTATTTGCTTTTTAGCTTCTATCTAGGGCCTTTTACCAAGACATCCCTGAGGAAATATCTGCAACGAAATGCTCTATTGACACTGTGCTTGCTTCTACTTCCTTCATGGCATCCAGATACAGTTCAAAATGACTCTTAGTCTTTGTATAGTCGTGTGTTCCAAAGTCGTCGCTTTCTTCACAGAGTATTATTTGATTCAAAAAGTGTGCGCTAGATCTATTTTGTGGAGGAACCCAAGGTAGATTAAGGCACGTGAAGTGACCCTACATACGTTTAACGAGTGACATAAAATCCCAGACTGCCCAAACATGATTTTACATGAAAACCTTCAATTATTGCTTTGTCTTAATCTTTGAATAAAGAGAGTGAGAGAGAAGGGGCTTCTAGATAGGTTCAAGTTGGTTTTTCAATAAGAGCATAGGGTGAATTGCTTTATTTACAATCATTTTTAAAATATATCTTTTTCAGTTAGAATCACCTAATAATAATTGACAGTAGTTTATTCACTTAAGATAAAAATTATGATTTTCCCTCCTCACTTCATTAACTGCTAAAATCCATTGTTTATGATAGCTTATGCTAAATTTTCATAAAATTGAAAAATAAAAATGGACATATATAAGAATTTCATATTTTAATTTACTTCTCTTAATTTGTATTTTTTTTATAATTACATAAAAATTGAATTATTATTATATACTCTCTTAGTATTTTCTTAATATTTTCTTAAATTTTTCTTGGAAATTAATTACATTTTAATAAGTTTATTAGCTTTATTTTTATCAGAGATGGAAACAATATTAAATCATAATGTAGACAATTAAGCTCTAATTTGAAAAAACAATTTAAGATTCAACTAAACATTTTGGATTTGCGGAATTCACATTATTGGTTTTATTGGAGTGTTCAAGTCTATATAATTGTAAAAGGAACTGTTTTTAAAATATTTGTTGGTAAAAATTATATATAACCCAGGATAACTAATTAGTGATCGATATATGTTTAACCTCATATTTTTGGGATTCACTAGATATATGTTTTGTCTGAATGCAACATGGTATTATTTTTAGCTTCTATTAGGTGTGTTAACAGTATTTGTCATATTTGGGGATCAAGAACTTGGAATATAAACATCGACGCAAGAGATAATATTTTTATTTCATTTCTTACACTTGGTGGAGGTTGGCACAATTGGCATCATGAACACCTAAAAGATTGGAAAGGTTCAAGAAACGAATGGTGGATTTTCAACCCAACCTGCACTTTTATCTGGATTTTCGAACAGCTCGGTTTAACAAAAACAGACAATAAATTATATACTAAAGAATAATGAAAATAATTTTAAAATCGGATGTTTTATTAACCACAAGCAAAATTTTTTAATTAAACAGGCTCATTTGTGTTTACAAGACACTCATCTTTGAACTCTTAATTCTGCATTTTCAAGGATTTTTCCCGATATATCATTATTATCTAATTTGCATAGTTTATAAAAAAATAATGATTATATTATTCTATAAATTTTTCAAATTATTTCATGGACACCATCCCAAAGTCTGACAAGTTGATTAATTGCTAGAACAGCTGCTTAGTAAGCTTCATGATAATCTTCAGGGGTTTTGCATAATTCCATCACTAGATTCTCACCCATTGGGCCATGATCATCACCATCCAACTAAATATGTCTTTGGAGGTATATTTCTAGATTTGGGGCGCTCAGTTCTTCGTTTCTTATGCTATCTAATATCTATTGAAACATATGTGGAACTGGGTTTTCTCGCCCATAAAGAAATTAACAACTTACATTTATGATTGAGGAATTTTAAACACTGTTAAGTGTGTATCTGACGAAATCATAAGTATTTTAATGTATCGAGCCTTTATTTGCTTTTTAGCTTCTATCTAGGGCCTTTTACCAAGACATCCCTGAGGAAATATCTGCAACAAATTGCTCTATTGACACTGTGCTGGCTTCTACCTCTTTCATGGCATCCAGATACAGTTCAAAATGACTCTTAGTCTTTGTATAGTCGTGTGTTCCAAAGTCGTCGCTTTCTTCACAGAGTATTATTTGATTTAAAAAGTGTGCGCTGGATCTATTTTGTGGAGGAACCCAAGGTAGATTAAGGCACGTGAAGCGACCTTACATACGTTTAACGAGTGACATAAAATCCCAGACTGCCCAAACATGATTTTACATGAAAACCTTCAATTATTGCTTTGTCTTGATCTTTGAATAAAGAGAGTGAGAGAGAAGGGGCTTCTAGATAGGTTCAAGTTGGTTTTTCAATTAGAGCATTGGGTGAATTGCTTTACTTACAATCATTTTTAAATTATATCTTTTTCAGTTAGAATCACCTAATATATAATTGACAGTAGTTTATTCACTTAAGATAAAAATTATGATTTTCTCTCCTCACGTCATTAACTGCTAAAATCCACTGTTTTGTGGTAGCTTATGCTAAATTTTTATAAAATATAAAATAAAAATGGACATATAAGTATTTCATATATTAATTTTCTTTCTCGTAATTTGTATTTTATTATAAATATATATAAATTTGTTATTATTATAAACTCTCTTAGTATTTTCTTAATGTTTTCTTAAATTTTTCTTGGAAATTAATTACATTTTAATAAGTTTATTAGCTTTATTTTTATCAGAGATGGAAACAATATTAAATCATAATGTAGACAATTAAGCTCTAATTTGAAAAAAACAATTTAAGATTCCACTAAACCATTTGGATTTGCGGAATTCATATTATTGGTTTGATTGGAGTGTTCCAGTCTATATAATTAGAAAAGGAACTGTTTTTAAAATATTTGTTGGTAAAAATTACATATAACCATAGGCATAAGTTATATGGCATATTATTGCACTAATCGGTATAACAGGAGGTGCTCATAGGCTATGGGCTCATAAATCATATTAGGCGTCATTGCCAATTCGTGTCTATTTGATGCTGGCAAACACAATTTGCTTCTAAGGTACCATTTGGGACTGGTCAAGAGATCATAGACTCCATCACAAATTCAGTGTAAAATTTTTTTTTAGGAATTTTTAGGACACTAATCTTGATCCCCACGATTCTAACAAAGGATTTTGGCACTCTCATGTTGGTTGGACACTAGCCTTGAGATCTACTCAGCTAAATGATGAGGGGAATAAACTTGATCTATCTGATTTGGATTCAGATAAGGTAGTAATGTTTTAGAAAAAAAACTACTACAAGATGGCTTTTATCCTTGCATTCATTCTCCCTATGCTCTCAGGATAGCTAATTAGTGATCGATATATGTTTAACCTTATATTTTTGGGATTCACTAGATATATGTTTTGTCTGAATGCAACATGGTATTATTTTTAGCTTCTATTAGGTGTGTAAACAGTATTTGCCATATTTGGGGATCAAGAACCTGGAATAAGAACATAGAGGCAAGAGATAATATTTTTATTTCATTTCTTACACTTGGTGAAGGTTGGCACAATTGGCATCATGAACACCCAAAAGATTGGAAAGGTTCAAGAAACGAATGGTGGATGTTAAATCCTACGTTTACATTTATTTGGGTTTGCAATAAGATAGGATTAGCTTTCACCGAATAATTCTAAATTAAAATGAAAATTTGCTAAATTATATAAAATTTTTATAGAAATAATTATTCATTGAATGTTGTCTCCTGCTGCGACCCTTAATGCTAGTGCTTCTCTTAACACTCTTAAATGCTAATTTACTAATCCAATAACATCTGATACTACTTATCTATGTGAGTCTCTTTGAGGTCATAAATAAATAAAAATACCTCAATGCTCTTGATTCTTTATATTCAAATGCTGCCTCTTCACATTCTGTATATCTCTATTATCTAAAATCTTTGATGTTGCTCAATCTTAATTCCAGGTTTCCTAGAGATGCATTTATTTAATCAATTTGATCATTTAATCTTATTTATACAGCTTACATACCTTGATAAAGTAGCCTAAACATCTGCTAATATAGATTTGGCTGCATTAATGTCTCTTTGTAATAAATGTTGATGTTTAAGATATGCTTGTACTCTCTTATCTTCAGCAAACCTTTCTAAATCAGAACTATTGTCGATTTTGTCTAATAAGTTTTAGCAAAGTTATATTATTCTGAATTAATATAATATATTACTATTCAACTGATCCTTAATCAGCAGTAGACTCAGATTGTGAGGCAATAGTTAGAAGCACCTTAAATAGGCCAGCATATGATTTTGTATATTTATGTGTTCTTCTTATTTTGTCAATTGATTCCTTTAATGATGTTTGTACAAATGCTAATGATTAAGGATTGATTTTAATATGTCCTGTTTTCTTCTTCAATTCCACTAAACTTGGTTTAATTAAATTATCTGAAATGACAGCTTTAGCTTCTCTTATAATTCTTGCAGCTTCTCTATGTTCTGCTAATTTTTATTCATAAATTAAATTTTATTCAACTCTCTCTTTTTCTAATTCATCTAAATCAGCCTAGTATTCTTTTTATAATTTTATATTAAAATACCATTTATTTGGTGTATTTTTGCTTTTTCAACACCTAATTAAACAGCTCTATTGGGAAATAGATCTCCTTCTAATTTAGCTTCATATTAAATTTGTTGGAAACTAGTTTATGCAATATCTTCATCATATGATTTAATATCAACATCACATTGATCTTAAAATTATCTATTGGTTGCATCATCTTCTTTTTAATCTGATGCATATCTATCTTCCAATCCCTCTAAAGTCTTGATTAGTCTATCTAATGAGTCTGATGTTTCTAATTATAACATTACAGAGTCCAAAATTTATCTTCCAAATGGCGTTTATTAAAGAGTATGAATCCTAGCCAACGCCTCCTCTTCAGTCTGATAGCTCGAGCTAACACTTATAAGAGCAATTAGCAATAATAATTTAATCATTATATATTAAAACGGATAATCAAAGGTAATCAGAGAATTCATATTTTAACAAATCCATAGGGTCATCGTATTCGGAGAACCTATTCATTTTCAATTACTATAAATTCAATTCCCTAACATCTGGAACCTTTCTAAATTGTTACAAGTATTATAATAATGATTTTAATTCCTATTTATATATTATATAATTACTTCATCCTATTTATTATCTATATATGGTATTATAGGCACACCATTCTAAGGCTGATATAAATAAGAATGTGGAGCATTATCAACTATCAACATATCCTATATTCTACGATTCGAGAATATACGAAGATCTTTGATGAAATTCCCATCTTCAGTTTGTATGCAATTTTCCCTATAAAATCTATGAGAAATCCATTTCTTTTAAGGATCAATATAATCGATAACAGAATTTGCATAATTAGAATGAGATGCTGTAAAAATTATGAGTTCAAAGTATCTAGAAAGTGATTAAAGTATATATTAAGTATATGGACGAATATTTATGGATGCCTAAATTAATATAATTTTATTACATCTAAATTGTCGCCATTATCAAATTGAACATTCAATAACACATCACCAGGTTTAAGGTTATTAGAATTGCAATGAATTAGAGTTTCATCCAAATCAAAAATAATAGTCTTTTTATCAGTAGGAGGGAGTAAAATAGATTTTCTCACTGGAGGAACCTTGATCTTCTTACTGATAATTAGTCCTTGCATGTTTTATATAAAGTGCTCTTTAGCAGAATTGGCTCCCTTAGTTCTAAAGGCTCTTATTACTGATGTAATGTAGTAAATTTTTGCATTATTTTATGGCTTTTCTGGTGATGTTTATGTTCTTTCTTTAGCTTCAATTTTAGCATCCAAGTATGATGTTGGGATATTGAGTTATTGTTTGTAAATGTTGAAATCATTAACCTTAGGTTGAGTATTATTGCTTATCGAATTAGATTATTAAGACCTCCTTGCTGGGTCTTTGAACCTTTCCTAACTCATTTATTTATTTTAAAGTGGAATGGCAGGAGATTATGTTTTTCTTCTTTAATCTATTGATTCATTTTTCTCCATTTTTCCATCAAGATAGGTTTTCATAAATCTACTTGTTTATTCTGTCGAGTATATGCTTTTTGGTTCCTTTTTGATCTCTTTTTTAAAGAAGAATTCCAAAGGCTAATCAGAATATACTCTGGCGGTTGAATTTTCTTTATTTTGCTCTTTAACTTTAGTGGCTTAATATCATAAATAATACTCTATGGTTTGATGGATTTAAGAAAGGTCTTAGACTCATATGAATCCTGTAATTGTAACTGACTATCCTTTCTTAACATTTTAAACAATTACGTTAAATAATAAAAAATTATTATTCATAAAAATCTGAATGTAGTATTCTAATCTGTGAAATCACGTAAATAACTATTGTCTATCCTTAATTTCTTTCTCCTAGAAGTTGGATACTCTAAAGATTCAATAGTTTTACACAATTCATTTTTTTACCTTCTTTCATCCAATCTTTAAACAAGTCCTAGGGAATTGTGATATGATAATACTAAAATAGCTTAGAATTAACTCAGATGTCTCAGATTAACCAACATCTAACTCTTTTAATCTATTAACTATTGTATTAGACCTGCTTCTAGTATTCATCTATTTTTTCTCTATTTACAAATTCATTTTGGTTAGATTGATCAACATTTTAAAAGGCCTTGTTATATATCTCAGCTTAATTACAAATAAGAAGTATAAGATGATTGAAGACCCAAAAATTGTACACAAAGTAATCATAATCTAATGAGTTAATTCGACTTAGATTTAATCTTAAATTTATCCTATTGATTAGTAAATACTAGTTACATTCTATAAGCTATATAATATATATAATACATTATCATATGATATGCTGGCTGTCCTAGATATTTGATTATCATTAAAATGTCCTAATTGTATTGATTATTATATCTACAAAGAAATTTTGATCCAATTTATTGTTAACAATTAGATTGCCCCTTACCATTGAATGAAAAGGCTTAAATCTGAATCCAATCATCATCTGAGAAACCAGTGATTGTAGAGTTAAAGATATAAATAGGTTTAGTAGTGGTAGAAGGATATTTAAAGTTACTAATTATAATTTGTCCCTGCAAATTGACAAGGACATAATTTTTATTAAAGTTTTTCTTAAGTACACCAAAATCTAGCAAATTAAAAACCACCCCATTGAAATACCCATTGATATCTGTGAGATTTGATGTGATAGCTATGGTGTAGGAATCAATAATAGTCGTAAATAAATCACTGTATAAAAACTTTTGTCCAGTCGCCATATTTTTAATGTGATTCAAATACCAAATCCTCACATGTGGGTTATATGTAGATGAATAATTTAAGGCTGGCCATGTTCCCAATACAGTATTATTAGTTGTAAACGCCTATCCAGTCGCAATAAACTAGGAGTTATCAAAGATTAATAATATTTATTGCATAATTGAAATTAGTTTAGATTCTAATTAAAGTTTGTCCAAATTTGTGTTGTTGTATGTTTGACCAGTTATTATCATGCAAAAAACTGAAATAGAATCTATTTGTGTTATGTTAACGGGACAAATAATGGGTTTTTATGTAACAGGATCGTTTATCTATACAAAATTGTGTACTTGTTTAACGATAGTTTATTTATTCTCAACTGATTTCATTAATATTATATATACTCTGATAGAGAATTGTATTCAACCTCTATTCGAATAATAGTTATTAACGACTGAGGAGATTATCATTTTCCTTCCTGATCATTTCCAATGAGCTATTAACCCAAATATCCGAGATGTATTAGATATGAATTGCATATGTGGTCATAACTACAGCAATAGCCAATAATGTTATTACACTAAACATAATTAAGATTATAGTACTAACCTTAAAATTTCCACACATATTTATAAAAAAATAATAATTTTAACAACTGTAACTATGTACACTGTTTACGAGGATGAATAAACTTTGATCCCTGATTTAATGAACAAGGTCCATTCAAGAGACGACGTATATAATTCAAACTATTTAAAAGCATATCCATGAATTAAATACTAATCTTGATAAAATGAATTTTGTAAAATAATTACATGAAGAGGATAACTTAAGATTAAGAGCACTAATTACAGATATGCAATATAGTTTCGAATCAGTAATTGGTTAGAAGTACACAATTTAATATAAAATGATAATAGAAATATTGAAATTTCAAGATTAACGGGAAGAGTGAGATTCCTTGAGGAAGAGCTTTATCATTTAAATCGTTTACCATAAAACAAATATGGGATCGCTGACAAGAATGAGTTTGATCCCTCTAAAATTAAAGAGCTTGAGAGACTAATCAAATTAAAAGACACTGAGATGGCGGATATTACATAATAATTGGCATAGATAAAACAATAAATTTCGACTCAAGTCTAAGAAGCAGCAGGTTAAGAAAGAAAAAAGGTGTAAAATGAAGAACAATTTAAAAACTTACCATTTCTTGTCGAAAATGACAACTTAAAGAAGGAGAATGCAGATTTGAAACGATAATTATAATAATAAAATGATGAATTAAACAAATTAAGATCAAGAGCCACGGAGGCTGAAGCTGAAGTGGCTAGACAGTCAAGAAAACTAAGGGAATACGCTATAGTTGATAAAATGAAAGAGGAGGGAAATGAAGAATTCAAAAAAAACTAACAACCTGTATTTGTGAAAGTTTCAGAAGATAAAAACTTATTGGATGGATTTTTATCACTTGTTCATTATGTGAGGGAATCAGTTAATGATTTAATATTTGAAATATTCATGAGATCAGCTAATCAAGCCTTTAGCAGGAAATAAAGTTCTTGCATTTTATTCACTATTAATGTAAAAGAACTAAAAGAGCGAAATGTTAGGGGTTTAATAATTGTTCTCTATTTATACAAAAAGTATTTTCTATTATGTATACTATAGAATGAGATAATTTGTTAAGGTTTATTTTCCCTATTATGGGAAACTGATACTCCATGATCATTTGGCTAGATTGGCATTAGGGGAAGATGAAAACCACCTAACTAAGAAGAGAGATAACGTTAATATGTGGCTTGAGTAAGGATTAGGATAAGTGAATATAAAGAGAAAGAAGTAGAAGGGATAAGATGAGGAATATAATAATTTGTTCCGCCTGCTATCCCTTAAGTATAGAATTAAATATCCCATCCATGGATTAGATCAAATGAAAATAGATTTAGATTTGAGAATAAGATTAGAGAACAAAATATGTACTTCACTTTTAAGATTATTTATTGATGATTGATATTCAAATTCTTTATTTCTTAATTATTTTTTATTATTATTATGGTTTTTCTGACATTTCACTAATCTAACTAACCATACTTTTATCATTTCCAACTTAAATCATAAATGACTACTAACTAGTATTTAAGATAGGGCCTTGTTTAAATACACCTTGAGGCTTCAAGTCTTGCATCATAGTTTATGATAAGTTTCCAGCTAAATCATCTGAATCAACCCTCTTAAACTAACTATCTGATGGTTTAACAGTAGGCAGACCTATAGTAGGATTGTAGTTAGGTTCTTTATCATCTTCATAGTCGACTTCATAATCTTCAATTTTTTCCTCATTATCATCCTCTTCTTCACTTTCAGCATCTATATCATCCATATCTCCTTATTTTACCTTTTCATTGTATTCTTAGATCTTCTTTGCCTTTTTATTGAATTTTTCTTTATCGAATACGATGGGTCTTATGAAACCTACTTACCATTCATCATCTTCTAATTTACCCACATATTCCATAAATTCCTTAATAAATGGTTCAACAAACCTCTACTCACCAAAGAACATTTCAGTATCCATCAGATAAAGTTATATTATTGTCTTACAAGTAATATCATATGAGCCTTAGAATACAGACGTAAAGAATAATCCACAAAATAGAACATAAAATGTAGGAATGATAGGAGTCTCTATATCTTTAGTAGATAAGCCCATAAATGTGGATTCAGCAAAACTAACATAAATGTAGACTGGTATGCATGCTATCATAGCAGTACATAGCCTTAGCTAAAATACAATAGTTTCTTATAAAGTATCTAGATCCTTGATTTTATTCCTATTTCTAAATACGAGGAAGTATGCCTTTTTTGCTGATTAATAATAGGGTTCAGACCAAATTGCTACTTATACAACAGAATGCTTAGATATATAACGTAAGAAAATTTCGAATCCATGAATGCACCACATAAAGCAAGCCTAACAATATCTGACAACATTACTATCTTGTGGTAGCCATCTCAATAATTATCGAACATAAAGCATGATTGATTGCGGTATAGTTAAAAATAATAAATTGCAAGTAATAAATATGCAAGTACCAAAATGATATCTAAATAATGTTTTCATCGAAAATAAGAATGGTATGTGAACTGTGGATTTAAGTTTAGTAAAGTACCAAATTGATAATGCATATGAAGTAAACATGTCATTCATGACCAAAATTAATGTTAAAGTAAATACTACAACAAACAGTACAAATATTATGCAATATTGGATAATATCATTATAAAATATTTTATACAATAAATGTCCATCGATATCTAATATATATAAATAATTATACTTTTTGCTCTTGATAATTAGATTTCGCCAACTGTCATTGCATTAACAATTAAGATGAAAGCTAGTGAGCACACCACCAAACCTACAAATGCTATGATGAATGGAAACATTCTAATCTACCCTAACACTTTGACGATTCTTTAAGCATGTTTTATCAGTTCTATGCCTCTTTTAATTCTCCTTATCATTAAAATAATATAGATAGAATAAAAGCCTCCAATTCCAGCAATTATAAATGTTAGTATTTGGAAAAAGGTTACAGACCATCCACCACACGTACTTGGATCTGTTCCTGGGATACATCTAAAATTGTAGATCTAATATAGCTTATAAAATTACTCTTTGTTATTCTAACCAACACATCCAAGCTACAATACCAAATGAAGCTACAGATCCTATGATTCCTCCCCAAATGAGGGGCATAATTACATTTTCAAATTTCGCGAGGACAGTAAACAAGTATGACAATATAATACAAAAAGCAAAACTTGTTAATGTAATATCCCAAGTTATCCAAAGATCAGATGCTATTCTTCGAATAACTGATCTAAAACTATCTAACTGATCCATAACCAAAGCTCGAGATTTTGGTTCTTTAGGTATGCAATATCTACTCATCTTATCAGCTTGCATTTATATGTAACAAAATGTTGTAATTGTTTGATGATCTGTATCGTACATGCATGTCTATCTGCCTGATGATGGTGGGCACTAATGGACACACCAAGCAACCTGAATGTCATCAACTGGACCAGCATAATATAAGTAGTGTTTAGTCGACAATCCTTTTATGCCACATAATTCTCCTCTAAAATCCATGCCATTAATCAATCTATCTGGAACTCCCTAAGTCATGGTGAAATAAGCATATATAATCAATCCAACATAAATTATTATAAATAATGGAACAAATTACTTATCAGTAGCAACTCTTTCAGCTTTTAGAAAGAAAAATCATAATTTATATTTTTACCTACAGGTCCCTTAAACCCTTAAGGAGGTATAAAAGGTTTATTGTGAGCATCCTTATCGTCTAAATACTCATATTTTTCTAATCTTGACATTTTATCTCCTTCAGCAAAGAAGTGCTTTTTATCAAAATCCTTCCTTTCAGGGGCTTTCAGAACCTATAGTTTGCTCTCGTATTCTTCTTGTGGAGTTTTCATTTTCAAAATAAAATATTCTAAGAAAACTAATAATAATAAAAGTAAATTATAATGAGAGTTAATCAGCCAGTCGGAGTTGTCTAGATGACAAATGTTGCAATCATCAAATATAAGACAAATAACTAAAAGTTAGAGATATGTTGCTATAAAAACAAAGCCATTAATTGGAGAAATGGTGTCGAGAAAAATCTAGAGTAATGAATAATTAATAAATTAGGGAAGTACTTTAGGTGAAGGAAATATTTAAAAATGCCACTAAGGGAGACATAGCATCAAAATAAGAATTAGAATAGTTATTTGGAGAAATAAAAAAAGAAGAAATGATTAAAATCATATTAGAGAAAGGGGATCTTTAAATTGGAGATAGGGAGCGCTAAACTCACATAGATTAAATACATAAGGATATTGTTAAATTTATTTAAGAAAAATGCGTTCATGCTATAAGTGAGAAACCATTAACACCTCAATCGATTGAATTTGCCATCTCTAAAGTAACATTTGTAATTAAAACTGATTAAAATGTTAAAAGACAAGCCTTATAATGCATTAAGAAGTTAAGAGAACAATTCTTCATAAAAAGAGCTGCTATGTAGGTGAAAGTCACATACGATGATAGAGCTAAAATTGATAAAATGTAAAATTTAATTCTTTAATAAAGTATTAAAAATTTGGAAATCATCAAATAAGAGGAAGACAATGGTGCTCTATTATTGACAATTGATCCATCCATATTTAGAGCCTTAACCAAAGAGATCAATGGAGCTAAACTTAAAGCTTAGGTCGAAGTTGTCGAGGCTGTTATTTAAAATAAAGTTGAAGGACTTGAAGATCTTGGTGCTGTTGAGCTTGATATTAGGAAGGAAAAAGTGGTTGTATCTGATTCAGATTCTGATAACGAGAAATAAAAGAAGACAAAAAAATAGATTTAGCATCAAAAGAAGCAAAATCAGCAACAACAATAATAATAGTAGTAATTTTAATAAGAATAAAAACCTGAACCCTAACAAGGAGATTTGAGTAAGTAATTTAAATGCACTACCTGCATAACATCTTTTGATACAAACCCTGAATTTAGAACCCATTATAAGACTGATTGGCATAACTTTAATGTTAAGTAAAAGTCCTAACACAAACCAATCTTGAGTAGTGAGGAATTCGTCGAGCATGAGTTAAATGAGAGTTTACGTAAATTATGAATCATAAAAATTAATATATTTATGAGATAATTATTAAGAAAATAAGGATTTAGCTCTGCATTTGAAAAATTGGAGGCCGACGCTCTCACCCAATAGAAAAGCTTCAAAGTTGCCTATCTCACATTTTAGAGAGAGTGGAAATAATTCACAAATGAAATAGCATAGGAGTATTATTTACAAAATTATGAAGACCAGAGAGGGTACTCAATGATAAACTTTCACCTGCTTAGAAGAAAAGACTGGATCTCATATTCAATCATTATAAGAATTTAACCGATTTAGAAAATAGATATTTGATGGAAGTATTAAGAAAAAAGGCCGTATCAAAAATTGATCAGGAGCATTTTAATTCTGCCATAACAGAAGAAGATTTAGCAGAAATAAGTATTAAGAATATATATAAAAAGATGATGGACTTTGGCCTGTTGCACATCCTAGATGGTTGTTACAATAGGAAGCAATCTCTAAATTATGGCCTTTAGGTTAAAAGGGAATTGCAACACTATTTTCCGAAATAGTAGGCTTCGGAAGTGGTGGAGGTCCATCTGGCGATGCTGCAAAAACTGAAGCTAAGGTTGAGGAAAAAGTGGAAGAAGTTAAAAAATAAGAAGTATTATATTATTCTCAATAAAGAAATTAAGTTGGGATTTAGAATTAGGTGGGTTTGATGCAGCAAAAAAAATTTCAATCATTAAAGAAGTTAGATAAATTTTCAATCTTGGCCTGAAAGATGCAAAAGACTTAGTGGAAAAAGCTCCATGCATATTATAAAAAGCCTTAAAAAAGGAAGATGCGGAAACACTTAAGACAAAATTAGAAGGTTTTGGCTGTACAATAAATTTGATATGATATAAGATACAAAAAAATCAGTTTTTATAATTTTCTAACATTTAGCTTCTTATCTTATCTATTTCTTTATCCTTATCAATAACGAGAGTTCTTAAAGATTATATTTCAGCCCAACACAACGCGATGAGAGATAATTATTCTTGCATCTTGGTTCCAATATTGAATTATTCAGAATATCGTAATTGAAGATTTTCGATTTCTAAGTTTTACTCCTATATTATTTTCTGCAATCTATCAATATCAAACAGAAGCTATTATTTATCAGCATTATTCTACTCTTAATGCTTATTATTTTAACTTTAAATCTATTCAATTCTATTTTAGTATGCTAATAGTTATTCTTAATATTTTTTTATTGATTAATTTTATTTCTCTATTGTCTCATAGCATTTTTTCAATTAGTCCTAATTTGTGCCATTTTGAATATTTTTAGTTAAACTATCATATTTTTATGTTATCTCAATCAGTTATTCGTTAGCTTTAAGGAACCTATTTTTATCTGAATATTACTTCTATTAATAATCTTCATTAAGTTTTTAATCTACACTTGTAAGACACTATTTTAGTTCTGAAACTTCATTCTAGCTCTTCTCTAACATATCGCTTATTTGCTTATATTCACTTTCTTTCACTATATTTTATACTTACAATTTACGTCTTGTTGATTATCTCAAATGCTATTCTTCCAATTTGTTGTATTACAAAAGCAGTTCATGATATTTGCCCCTCCAATAATCAGCATCATTTGAATGTATATCTTATGAAGGACTTCTTGTAATATGAATAGGAACTTTGAATGAACAAAATTTTTACTTCTCTCAATGGTTCGAACAACAATAGGAGATACCTATCTGTATATGTAGGTAACTTATGATTTACACTATGGATGATTTCTGTGCATATTTTGAGTTATTTTATATTTTATATTTTTATAATATATATAAAAATTTTCATTAGGTTTGTTTTGGTTATTCATTTAAATCTCTTAAAAGTCCATCAATAATGTTATTGTATTGTTAAGCTGCTATTGATTCCTTTGCAAAAACATTGATTGATTGCCCTTTTTCTGATGAAACTAAAACTTAAGGCTCAAGAGGGATTTTTCCAAGCAACTTCAAATTATATTTATTGCACATCACTTCTGCTCCTCCTGTGACGGGCTTAAATATATCAGTATGGTGTGAACAATTAGGACAAACAAACCCACTCATGTTTTCTATAACTCCAAGAATTTTTGTGTTCGTCTTTATACAAAAAGAAATTTCTTTTCTCACATCAGAAAGTGACACTTCTTGTGGAGTTGTAACAACAATAGCTCCATCTTAAGGAGATGATTTCAAATATTGAACAATTGAAATATGCTCATCAGAAGTTCCTGGAGGTGTATCAATTATTAAAAAATCAAGATCACCCCATGCCACATCAGTTAAAAATTATCTAATCAAACCATTTTTTCTTGGTCCCCTCCAAATGATTGCCTCATCTTATTAATCAATCAAGAATCCAATTGACATTACTCCCAAATTTTCATTCACATAAATTGGTTACCATCCATCATTACTGGAATGAACCTCTCTACCCTCTAATCCCATCATTCTAGGGATTGATGGACCACAGATGTCAACATCAAGCAATCCGACATCAAATCCTTTTTCTGCCAAAATGTGAGCCAATTATGAAGAAACTGTACTTTTACCTACTCCGCCTTTGCCTGATAAAACAAATATTTTATGCTTTATTTTAGACATTTTCTCTATAATATCCTAGTTTTCTATATTCTTAATAAATGTTATTACCTATTAACAATTTTCCTTCCCCTGATTAACAAGCCTATTGGTTAGGGCATCCTTTACATGCATCACTTAATCCCGCAGCCTAGCTAGATGCTCCTGGACAGTGTTCATTAGCATTATCTGGTTTATCCATCAATTATAATTTATATATTAAGAATTTAATTATACAATTTATCAAATTTGACCGAAAAGGAAAACTAAAGTGTGTAAAATATGCTCAGCCGAAGTAATATATGATTAGTAAGGAATGATTTAAAAGAGAATAGTTTTATTTGCAAAAATTATTACTTTTAGCATATATTCTATGTTTGGGGAGTTTAATGTGAATTGCATGCCATACTCATATACATTTTAATCTAATTAATATATTTAAATACCTTATGTTAAATCTAAAATGCCAGGAAAATAATTATTAATTGTGCTATGATCTCTGAGTATTTTCGAGTTAATCTCAACTACTTCAGACTTCATAATATATTTTTCTTTAAAGTTCCATTTATTGATGAATGTTTGTTCATCGATATCTCTCAGATGGAAAAATTATGTCAGTAAGCAAGGAACTATGAATTCAACCTCATATCTATTAAAGTCATCCTGAAAAGTAACTTTCCCTGATATTGTTTCGTATGGTATTCTATTATAATTTATGCACAATTGTTAGAGCATTTATTAATGTTATTCTATGTAATATCCTTCTTCTCCTCTTTAATTTTTAACGGATTTTGTGAAAGTGGGCTCCTTTTACCACATCCCAATGCTTGTATCGCCATAATAAATTACATTAAAATTATGGAATAAATTTTCAGTCTTATTTCCAAAAGCCAATTCAATTCTAAGGAAATATTTATTGAAAATCTCATGATATATAAGGTTTGAATTAAACCCTATTTGAATAATATTTGTTTCAATAATTGCAGCCATTCTTCTCAAATTACCATTCTTAACTCTCCTCATTTTTCTCTCCTCAATGAATATCTGATGAAATGCAAGAAAAGGATTTTCGTCATAAGGTATGAATTACCCCTAATATGCTTAAACATTAAAATCCTTATTCATCATAGGATAATACAATCCTTCATTTTAAGTGCTTCTAGAAATATTATCCTAATCGTCCTCAACCCTAACCTCAAATTAAGGATTCTTTTATCTATTGTTTCCTTTATTTTCCGATTTTAATATCGCTCTTGAGTTTCTCATATTTTATTATTGAGGAGGTGGTGCTTAAAGATATCTTGATTATTGTGTATTTTAGTTTTATATAGGTTTGCTTTGTTAAATCTACTTTTTC
Source organism: Paramecium bursaria (assembly GCA_016759055.1). NCBI lineage: Eukaryota > Ciliophora > Oligohymenophorea > Peniculida > Parameciidae > Paramecium > Paramecium bursaria. Next base: position 65,506 of record VMTU01000191.1, read on the forward strand.
TATTGAGGAGGCTATTCTTATTATTTTGGTTGATAAGCCAAGTTATTTACGCTTGAAGTCATTTTTGGTTAATAGCCTGACGTAGGGGCTTGAGTAGGTGTATATCTTGAATCTTGCACTCTTTAAGTATTCTATCTTGGATCCTATTTAGGCTCTTGCCTTGGTGGATTTTGCCTAGATTAAGCAGGGTCGTATCTAGATTAGAATTAATCCTATTGTTTAGGTTGTTCATATCGTGGCTAATCATATTCTTCATATGGTTTCGATATTTTAACAGTATCTTGTTATTTTGCAGGTTCAGGTTTAGCAGGCTCTTATCTGATAGTTTATTATTTATCTGGGTTTTTGACTTCTGCCCCTCCTAACCCAGGAGGTTTTGGAGGCACCCTAGTCCCAGTATACTTGTTGGTAGCAACCATAACATTATATCTAAAAATTTTATAAGCATTTTCCTCAAATGCTTCTTTTTCAGCATCTGTTAAATTTTAAATTAATGTCGTTAAAAATGAATCAAACCCTGTTATTTAGTTAAGCTATCCTTGTTTGAGGTGAACCTTTCCTTTTGCCATAAGGTCATCCAATTTTCTTTTTAATTATTTCGCCTAATCCTTGTTTTATCCCAATACTAAAAAAATATTATAAATTATTACTTGTTTCTGTGAACTCATTAGGTTCTTCATTATCCTTGATATTTTGTTCAACTTCTTAGACAAGCCCAGTCACTTCTTAAAATATATCCTAATATATATTATTCGCTTCCGTCTAATCCATTTCTGATTATTATTTTTATTATTATATTTATTATTATTATGGTAATTATTAAGATGATTGAATTTATGAGGACATTTTGTTCATTATAGGGAATTATGTTAAGGTTTGAATACCTTTATCATTGAGATTAAGGAGTTTCTCTCCCAAATTAGTAAGTTTACTATTTTATCCCCCAGTTGTTTTGAATTTAGTCCCTAAATACGATAAACACTCTAAATTCAATTGATAAAATAGTCTCTATTATTTTGGGTCTTGCTGTCTATCAAATAAATGTTATCCTCTTTATGATTCATTTAAATCTTTATCAACTAATGCAAATTATTCCAATCTGTCTAATAACTTTTTATTTTTATTCAATTTGTTGATCATATGTCCAATTCCTAAAAGTGATGATTCTGATAGTAACTAATTTTAGTATCACATATATACTCTCAAGGCATTAAATTTTTATGATATTTTTTTCGGTTGGTCAATTATCTCTAAAATAGCATCCACTGCAACGCCACATGTATTTTAGTCCAAATTTTTTTATTGATCCAATTATTTTAATTTTTCAGCCATTTTGATGGCTTGCTCTTCAGTCTCGAAACAATTTATGATATCTTCTTTTGTAATAACAGACATATAATTGTTTAATTTTAAAATAAATTATATTATAATATTTTTTGTATTTTACTAAATAATATTATTGATTTGGCATAGATGTGTGGTTTTATGATGGAAACAATCAAAAGTTACAATTGATAACAATAAGCTTGGAGTTCAGATTCTAAGTTGCTGCAAATTATACTTATTTGAGAAATTATTTTTATAAAGAGAAATAAATAGATAAATAAAAATTAATTTTTGTATTAAAGATATGTCTAACATTCCCAAGAGCGATTCTTAGAAATAGGAGAAATCAACAGTGCCTCCATAAGCCTCTAATATTGTTCCTCCCCCTCAATATGGTGGACCAATTATACAGCCTTCAAGGAATTCTCTTCCACCCCAATATTAACCAGCTAATATTATTCCTGGAGCAACAAGCTATGTTCAACCATAAATATAAGGTTAGTCACCCTAACTTGCAGGATCAAATGTCCAGTATTTAGGATAGTCTGTGTAGGTAGATATATAAAGTATTAGACCGGATAAGTAATAAGAGGGGAATCTAGAATTGAGTATATTCCATATGAAAGGACTGTTATGGAATATGAAGAGGTTAGAAGACAAGTTTAAGTGCCTGTAACAAGATAAGTGACCGAATATTAAGCAATCCAATACGATATTGAATACATACCATAAACAATCTAAGAAAAATAAATAGAATATGTTCCTGTTGAGAAATATTAGGAGAGAGTTGAATACATTACCCAAACAAGACAATAAATAATAAATTATGTATGATATTTAATTTAAAAAAATAACAAAGCCATAACAAGATTATCAATAAGTTGGAGTTCAATAAGCTTACACGACTCAAGTTTAAACCTCACCACCAGTTTAAATTATATAAGCATCCATGCAACCTATCCCACCAGTATAAACTAGATTGACATCATCGCCACCTATCACAAGAGCCTCAGTTATTACACCTCCAACAATTTAAGGTCCACTCCCGCAAACTGGCCCTATTGTTACAAATTAGATAGTAGGTGCGCCCATCACCTACGCATAACCCTAAATAATTACAGGACCTTAATTTTAACCCTAATCCGTAACATTGGGAGCTAAACCAATAACTCCATAGATTTAAGCAGCAAAAATATATGCATCACCTGTCTAATATGGATAGCCATAAACTAGCTTTGCATAGCCATACGTGCCTTACAAAACTGTAGCAGGATTACCACCAGTGAATGTTGTTACTAGATAATCAAATGCATAAGTTTAGCCTCCTTAGGGTCAATATGGGACAGCAAATTTCCCATCAAACAAGCCACCATCAGTGAGAGTCTCATAACTACCTGCAACATCAGTATCTAAATTTATATCAATATTATTAGAATTAAAACTAACCACAAAAGACTGAATAAGTGAAGAAGGATAAAAACTTTTTGGATTAGTTGTTTGATTGAAGAAAAAATATATTATAAAGAGAGAGAAATATTATATAATTTTAAAAAATTATGATTCCTAGAATGCCTGTTTCTAATAGGTTAAACTCTGACCTATTTCATGCTAAGGTTGCGGCTGGTGTAAATCATTGTCTTGCAATAAGAGACAGCAATAGTAATGATTCCGAACCTTCTATTTTGGTGGGATGGGGAAGCAACATCGATAAACAACTAGGTGAGCCATAATGTGTCGATGATGTTATACAGTAAACTCCACTTCCAATAAAACTGATGTATGCAAAAAAAGAATATTTACCTCTTTAAGTGGCATGTGGTAATTCCCATTCGATGATAATTGGATATTAGGCAGGTTTGGAGGCAGAGAAAGGAAAAACATTAGGAGATTTCTTATTAAGTTAGGTGGCTAATAAGGATAACAATTATTTGGTTCTATTTTCGAGTGGAAACGACGAACTTGGATAATAGGGTAGATTGACAAGAAAGGAAGAAAAGCCAGATGAAAAGGATGATGAAGATGAATTTGTTTAAAATGAGTAAGATGAAGATGATGCCACAGAGGAGTGCTTCATAATTGATACAACTGTGGAAATTATATCAAAAATTATACAAGTTGCTTGTGGATCTAACTACACAATCGCCTTAGATATATATGGTGTAGCATATGCATGGGGTGAAGGTTCTACAGGGTGTTTAGGAAATGGTAATTTCCTGGATTCCGAAAAACCGATATTGATAGAGCATTTTGGAAACATAAAAATGAAATTTATAGCTGCTGGCCCAGCCCATGCAGCATCAATAAGTGAAGGAGGGGAACTTTACACTTGGGGAATAGGGAACTATGGACAATTAGGTTAAGGAAGCACTAAAAGTTCAAATATTCCTAAACCTGTTGGTGGATCTATAAAGGGCAAAATATGTGAATATGTCTCATGTGGTGGTCTGCATACTGCTTGTGTTACTACTGACGGTTATGCTCATTCTTTTGGATATAATAAAAATGGTTAATTAGGGATGGGTGATTTTGTTGATAGATTAGAGCCATAAAAGATATTGGCCATCTAAAACTTCTTTGTCTTATACTGTAAATGCGGAGGAAATAATACTATGATAGTCACTTATGAGAGATTTGTCTTTGTATGTGGTTCTAACATGAAAGGGAAATTGGGACTTCGAGATGATTCAGGAAATAACTATCCAGAACCTTAATTGTTGAAAGCAGAATATTTCTTTGCTAAAGTTAGGGAAGATTTCTTATTTCAATTAGCATTATCATATCATTTTGGTTTGGCTTTAACAAGGGGAGGGATTTTATTGTCATTTGGTTTACCCTTTAAAGGAGTACTAGGAAGAAACTTATAAGGAGAATTACTAAGACAGGATATAGATCCATAATAGTTGGATGATATAATGAAAAATTTTGAAGATGATTATGATGATATGGTAGAAAAGAATGGAGCACTAACAAAAATGTTGGCTGAAGTTAATTAAGATATTTTATAAGTTTTTATACAACCTAAACCAATAGAAGGGATATACTATACATTATAAAATTAGGATTTAATAAATAAATTGGCTCGAAATGTAAATGCATCATAATAAGTTGTTGAAGTCAAATGTGGTGCATTTCATACAGTGGCATTGACTGATGCAGGGGAGATATGGGTATGGGGAAGTAATTAATACATGTAACATGGAATGACCGATGAATAAATCAGAGAATAGGTGAATACTTTTGGGAAATATATTACATTCACAGCCACCTAAAAGATCCAAATAGAAACTATGCCCACATAAGTGCCATTATTTTAAGTTAGAGAAAACAAAAGAGTAACTTACCTGGCTACAGGATTTGAATATGTTGTAGTTGTTGAAAATAGAAGAAATGTCTATGCATGGGGTAAGAACAACAAAGGTTAACTTGGTCTTGGATTTGTTTCTGATAATGTTGAAGTCCCATCACGATTAAATGATTTAGAAGGTCTTCTCATCTAATAAGTAGCCTGTGGAGAGGATCACACCTTATTATTGAATGATGATGGTGAGTTGTATGCGTTTGGGTCGCCAACTGATGGTAAACTAGGAATAGGTCCGAAATAAACGTTTGCCTTGTAGGCTCAAAAGGTAAATGAAATTAGAGGTGTTGTAAAAATATCGGTAGGTCCTCACCATAGTATGGCATTAGCAACTGATCCCTTCTAAACAGAAAGAGTGATCTAAACAAAATCAGAGAAGAAAAAGAAGGAACAATAGGAGGTTGAAGTTTAGAAATATGTAATTTATACCTGGGGAAGTGGATGGGGAGGTAAGTTGGGCCATGGCAATATGGATAACTAATACTATCCGAAACTCTTATAAACAAAGTATACTTTCAAGGATATATCAGCAGGAACCAATCATTCAGGAGCATTAAATTAAGAAGACAAACTTGTAGTTTGGGGGATTGGAGGTTATTTGGGAATGCAAAAACCAGAAGAAGATAATGATAATAATATGGGAAGGAGAAGATAGAAAAACCAATAAGAGCCATATTATATACTATCTCCAATGATACATCCAGATCATTAATCTAAAACTTTTTTTGAAATAAAACTCTTTGATAAATACAATATTGGAATCAATAAATCGGATAAGATAGTTTATTGGGGAATGTTTGATTAGAAATTGTAAAAAAAATTAAAAGAATAGATAGAAAAGACTTCGAAGGAATAGAAGGAGAGAATATTTGAAACTATCCAATCTAAGACTGCAGTTATCGATTTAGAAATTAAATTTTCTAACATTTCTGTATCATTCAATCATGCTGCAGTCATATCAAACAATAAGATTGAGCAAGTATCTAAGAAGGAGGTTTATACGTGGGGCTTTGATGGAATGACTGGAAGATTGGGACTTGGATATGAGTTTAGGAACCCAGATAAGGAAAATGAAATGTAGTTAGAGAATAATAAGAAGTAAATTGTAATTGTTTAAGAGAAAATTAAAGATGTGGAAGCAGAAAGAGAGAAACCTACATAATTGCAATTTATCAACTAATTGATTGATTTCAATTATAAATAGTTTTTGATGATGACCGAACTTGCTAATAAGAGAGAGGAAGAAGAAGACGATGTGGAGGAAAATTTATCTAGACCCTCAACTACTCCAGTAAGAGGAGCCAAATAAAAAGACTAAGTGTAATTAGGTAAAAAAGAGTAAGCGAATGAAAGGGTTAAATTAGGTGAGAAGTATGGTATAGTTGAAAAGGGAGAAATTCATTCAAGACCTCTAGAAGAAGTATTATCCTAACAAAGACCTGATATTTATAAATGCACGAAAGGTGCTACAGATAAGTCAGGAAAGGGTAAGAAGGTAAATTTCTTTGATGAAAAAGTCGTTGATGAAGTTTATGAATTGGTATCTTCATTAGATGAGGAAAATTAAGAATTAATTACCTAAATATGTAAGGTCAATTTGAAATAATATAAAAAATTCAAATAAGAAGCTATGTTAACGATAATAAATAAGATTCAAAGGGAACCATTTAAAATAAATTTTAGTTAGCCTGAGAATAGAGAGAAATAAGCTGGTTAAAAAAATAAACATCATCATCAAAAGGCGGATGATCCATTTAAATAAATTTCAGAAAACACTCATGCTTTTAAAATATTATTTTCATGTTTGTAATTACACCCATGTTATTTGGTTAACTTTTTCAAAAATTATAACATTTTGAAAGATGATTTTGTAGATATTGTATTAGATGTTTATGATAACTTCGAAAAGGATAAGAGAAAATAAAGACTATTCATAAACTTAATAATCCTTATATTGAAAATCGAATTAGAGAGATAGACAGACAAACTAGTTTTCCAATACAAGCCAGATGAAAATGGTGAAATAAAAGGAGTTTACGTTTTCACAAAGTTATTTTAAGGATTTTTAGATAGCTTTTCAAAGAATCTAGCATTATTTCACTCCATTGATCAAATCACGAGAGACGAGATTAATAATGTCACAGGCATACCAAAAAATTAAGTTGGATTTATGTATTGTTTTAGGGAGGAGCAATTTAAGGAATCCACATTGATAGTTAAGCCTCAACTTGATTAAAATTAGGCTGTTAAATTCTTTCAAGATAGAGTTGGTTTTATCGGAAATAGACTATCAAATTATTTTAATTAGTTATTGAGTGTTTAGACGAATTCAATTGCTAAACAGGTGTTAAATAAATCTACTAGAGAACTGTTGTTTAGGGCATATGAGATGGTGAAAGCCTTTTATTTATAAAGATCGAATTCGATTGAGAGCATCTAGTCTAAGATCCTTGGATTAATATTTATGCAATTTTTAGATAGATTTTATGATAAGGCAGTAAAATTGGAAAGTCTGAAATCTGAAACTGAAAGAGCAACAGAATCTAAGTTATTAAACTGTAAATGCTTCACTGAACTATTTAGAATGTATGTGAATAATACAATTACAGAGACAGAGCTACCTTGGTGGGCATCGCTTATGGATGAAATATCAAAGGGCACATAAAATAGAACAAGTTTATTCAATACATTACTTTTTAAGAAAGAAGGAAAGAACTAAACTAATGTTCTATTCGATGTTAAGAAAATATGGGATTTATACAATCACAGTATTGAATACTCTCCCGATATAATAAGTCCAAGAGTGAAAACATATTAAATATTAGCAAAGACTCTATTAGATGGTCCTATAGAGAATATTATTTATGTCAAGGCAAAGGGTTAAGATAAAATATTATAATTCAAGCAAATTCACGACAAATAGATTGGGTATCATAAGATGGAGGCTAAACCTGAAGAATTGAATAGGCGATATAAGATCAAACTTGAGACTAGATAGCTACATGCACACGGAAAGAAGAATCTAAAATAATGCTAAAATTGTGAATGTTATGTTGTTGAAACTTTTATGGCTAGTGAGGATAACTATTATATCTAAAGGTAATAATCAAAAAAATTATAGATTTGACCAATGGAATCCAGTAAGTTTACCTGCTTTGTTAATAGCAATTGTTCCATGTTTCAAAAGTAAAAAAGAATTTGATGATTTCTTGCTTGGTATTTATTCAGATGTCGGATTGTTTCTGAAGAAGAAAATAGCAGCTTAAAAAGACTCTAATTCATACGAGAATATTCTTAAATTAAGAGATTTCGAAAAAGCATTCCAAGAAAAGGTGAAATTTAATAAGGATCAATCTGATAATGTAGCAGATGATGAAAAGTAGGTTATAATTAAAGAAAACAAGAAAGTATTAAGAGAATTGAAGATGAATGTAGAAGATAGGTTAATAAAAATATACACATATATCTATTATAGTGAATAATATATGTTCATTTTAGATAAGATAAATAATAATCTGAAAAAATTAATCTCATCATTTGAGAGTGAAAAGAAGCAGTTGTGGCACAGAATATTATCAAATTGCTATTATGGGATGGCTAATAAAGAAGTAATCAAGACTTTAGAGCATAATCCATTAGCATTGGTTGGAAAGATAAAAGATGCCATTAAGAAGGTTGACACTTCATAAGACATATACGAAAATATTGATATTTTTAAAACTGACTTGAATACCCCTTGTACATTGGATATTTTTGGAAGTTATGGATATAATATTCTTGTCTATAGAGATATAGTCTACTAAATAGAACTATCAGTATTTGATACAGTAAGAAAATAAACCAGATAAATGTAATTATAATTTTATTTTAATAGCTTAACAAATGATAGAATATTAGATCGAATAATATACATCTTTTAGAAGGGAAAACATGGTAGCATCGAAATATAAACAATCTATTCGGAAGTGGAGATCGATTGGAAACAAACATTGTCTTGCGGTCTCATTAAGCCTGTAATTATAACATCTTATTATCAAGGAACTAGATCCTATTGAATTCATATTAGATTAAACGGCTTTAGATACTTCCGATATCTTATCGATGAGAAAAAGAATAATAAAACACCCTTTAGGTAGGGATGACTAACCTAAAAAGAAAAAGATTGGGTTGACGACATTTTTCGAAAAAGGAATCTTAATATTGACTGATGAATTAATCAATCATGCAGTTATTTACGATCACATATTTTAGGAGGCCAAACCAGGTAAATAAGTAAAAGGATGAAATATATATTATTATTTGATATATTTTTCAACCAGATTTGAATATTAATATGGATTTTCCTAGGCAATCAAAAAATGTTAGCAATCCTAAATCATAGCTCAAAGAACATCCAAAATTTGTTCCAATAATGCATTACCATTCTCCATCACCTGTTAATATTACATATATTATCTACCTTGCTTATATTATGGTTATGCCTTCACCCATTTTACTAATTCAACACAAATATCTTTATCTAATTAATTCTTCTACTGTAATGCATTAAATTCTAAGTTAAAACTATAATAATACATCTAACAATATCTTTTATTTGTTTCTAATTAAATTCAGTGCATCGAACTTTATAAGGTGGTAAATCTCTATCTAAAGCTGCTTGCTTTCGTTCCTCGTCTGAATCCATCGGTTTTGCTTTTTTTTTAATTATATTTAATATTATTTTATATTGAATATTATCAATGTTAAATAACTGATTAAAATTTCTCTGACTCCTCATCTACTGATTTAATCAATAGGTTCTCATTTTTTTATTCTTACTATTCATGCTTCTCAATATGTTCAACATCGTGTTTCTCTGAATGGCTTTCCTCGTGCTTCTCTGAATGTGCTTCGTGTTTCTCTGCATGTTAAACTTCATGCTTCTCAGCTTATTAATCTTCATGCTTCTCAACATGTTCAACTGATTATACCTAAGGGGGCTATTCGTGTTTTTCTTATTATTCAACTTTTGATGGTCCATCTTAAACAGGTTCTTCATTTTCAGCAACTTGCTCTTCTTTTTCTTAGAATACTTCAGGCTCGAACTATTAATGTTCTGCAACAGGGAATCCGAACATACCACCTGCTGCTGGAGCTCTCTAAGGTCCTTATTTCAATTTTTATTGCAAGTCATCATTGGACATGGCTCCTTATGTTAATAGAACTTCCATGATCTATTGATATTTAATATCAAGTTTATTCATCTTATCATTGAAACCTCCAATATTAGACTTGGTGTAAGTCTGAGTAGCAAATTACAATATTTGTGAACCTGAATCCTCGTATGCATCTAAATTGTAGTGTTTCAATATATCTTTTCTAGTAATATAAATTATTTAAATACTTGGAACTATCCATTTTAAGTGTTTGCATAACTTCCATCATTTTGGGATTATTGTAAGAGATCTATTCACCTTATTCTTATAGTTCTAATAATTTTTCATTAAGCCTAAGGGCACTTTCAAGCATAATTTTTTCCAATATTTCTATTGTTAATTCAGGGGTGAGGAAAGCTGGGATGTCTGTTTTTGAATCTGGGGCCAATCCTTAGAAGGCTCTATCAAAGGAGTCTTTCATATCTTTTGATAGTTGTTTGATTGTTGGATCTTCCTTGTATTATGAGCAAGCATTCTCAAATTCTCTCTTATTTGTACCATATTTCTCATACACCTACGATTCTATGGAATCTATTTCTCCTCTAAACATGGCTAATAAGTTTTATAATTAATTATACGTTGCTCTAGGACCATCATTTTAATTTCTTAAGGCTTAGCTCTTCCCATAGTCTATTGCTTAATATTTTGTGAAATTGCTGCGAAGTTTTAGAATACTGTGTAAAATTCTTTTTTCATTTCTTTTAAAATAGTTATGACCTTTTATCTATCTAAGACATTAAGTTGATCAGACCTTCTATGAAATTAAAATGAATTAATACTCTACAACGGCGGGTTTAGTTTATGATTGGAAAACTTTATAGAATGCAAATCCTGCAGCAGCTACTCCCAAAGTCCCTAAAATGAGGGTTTTAGATTATTTGCTCATATCACCACAAATTATTATTAATTTTATATATCAAATCTACACTTTAACATTTAGATCATTTAATTTTTTTATTTCCTAAGCCACCTATTTCTCTTTAACCTTATTGGAATTGTAGTATATCATTTTAAGACTATAATCGAATTTCCCCTTGATAAGTGTTAATATTGTCTTCAATGTCTTTTCCTTCAGATTATTATACTAAAGATAAATTGTATGTATTCTAGTCTAAATGATTGCAGTGATCATATCCTCAAAAACATCATCATCCAACTCACACTTAATCAATTTGATTGTTTGTAGCTTTTTATTCCCATGCAATGCGATAATGATCTCGTTTATTAAACTTTAATTTAGTGGAATCTAACTAAAATCTACAATATCCTATTTATCTTCAATCAGTATATCTAAATTAGTTTTAAATTTATTTTCTTTGTAATCATCCAATTATGAATGAGATTTAGCACTCTCAGGAATATCAAATGGTGAATGAACATCACTCACATAGCCAAATTATTAATTTTTTGGTGTAAACGCACTTTTATATCTTTATAATTAAACTGGGTTTAGCATTTAAAGACTTTAATGAGAGCTTTTTGGACTCACTAAAGTTATACCATTTTCAGACTCCGACTCTTCCACTTATTATAATTCTGAATCTGATTCTATGAAATGTAATTCTTCGAAATCTCTAAATCTTTTTTACAACTTTTCCCTAATAATTGTAGCAATCCTCCACATTAGCATCTGATTTTAACTCTACACTTTGGTTTCAATCAAATCTTAGAATATCTTCATCTTTCTTTAAATTTTGCTAAAAATTGGACTTTTCTCAACAATTATTGATTATTTCTTGGTTTTAGGCGTTTTTGCATTCCCACCCTATTTAGAGTTTAATGTTGCTCCAGGTGTCAAAGATGTTGATGTATTAACTTATCCAACATTATTATCCTTTTTAGGGTTTACCTTTGGGTTTATGAATCTGGGTTAGTTCATCTTAGGTTAATTTCTATCAATAATAGCAATCTTGGGTTATTCTTTCTACTTCCACTAATATTAATTGTGATTAGAAGATTCTCTTGAGAAGGTTAATTATAATTAGGGAGCCTAAAATAGTTACAAAGAGTGTGATTCATCTTAATTTTATACAATTTGCTCCGCAATCTAAAATTTAATTATTATTTATATTTCGCTTAAAGGTATTTTTTATTATTATTCTTTATATTGAAAGACAATATTTTCAAAGGCTATAATTTTCAGAATGCTTTCTAAATACTTTTATTCTGTTTAGCAGCATTCTGGAGGTACAAAATTAGATCCAAATACATTTTTGAATATGTTATTCAGCTAGTCATTTAAGTGCCAATAAATAGATATCTGTATTTAGAACGCTTGCTTATCATCACACACTTATTCTAGATTACATTACATATTTAGAGTATTCTTTTTCTCAGAGTATTTGCCTATCATTTCAAATAATGAGAAGATTAGCTTTAATAAATAAAATATTTACTAATGAAAAATTAGCTACATTTCCTGACATATTATCTTAGAGACTTTCATCAAAATATAAATCAATAAGTTCAAACTTATTCAGATATTTACCTGCAAATATTTCAGTCAAGTAGACAATGAGAGATTTAACTAAATTTTAATTATATATTACATTTAAAATTGTGTTTTTATGAGGATGGCATATAATTATTTGATAGATCATAAGCCTGAAATTGGGAAAGCAGAAAATACAGTTCAACTATCGAAGCTGATAGCAGTTTAAGATCAGATTCCTTTATAATTTCTAAACTTCTCATATTATCCCATTTTTAATAGTCATTTTATAAATTAGATAGCAATTAAAATGCACTTTATAAAAATATATCTAATACCTTGTTTTGACATGGGAACTAATTATCCTTTACAAGAGTTGATTATTCAAAAAGTTAGAGTTGGAGTTTATGCAAACTAAAAATAGTTTCTATTTATTCAACAATATTTATTTTATATTAAGGGTCATAACTTGAAATTACTTACTGTTATTGTTTCTGAAATCTGTATTTTATGAATTAACATTTAAGACCAATTAACTTCTAAGCATAGTTTTGTTGAGCATTTCTCCATGCTTTTAGACACCATTCTATGTTACTAATTATACCACTATTTCTTCATCCAAATTATCTAATATTTTAATTAATTCTTCCTAATTCCTATAATAATAATAATAATTACGCAAATATATTTTTTAACTGATTATTATCTGTATGTAAGTTGGTTTCCTTTAAGAGATCATGAGCTGATAGATTCATCTGAAAGATATAAGACATTTTATCAATTACAAACACAGGAATAGGCAGTTATTTAAACATATTTTGTTTTTGCATACTATTTTATCTTAACTAATATATATTTCATAATTATACATTTGCTATATATAGCTTGAACCTATTTCTTAAATAATAAATAATTCCTAAGGTAATTATTAACACAACAAATAAGAGCTATTAGCCCTTCTGAGATGGTGAACTTATATAAAAGGCTATTAAGAAATTTATTATTGTGAATGCTGGATTTTGAGTTTATAACAAGGTAATGAGTGGGCTAAATTACACAAAATGTTAGAATTTGTTATTCACTAAATAGTAATAAGAAAATCCTTAAATAGATATGGTGTATAAGGTTGTTCCTTTAAAATCAAGCCATGACAATCCTATGAATATCATATTTATTAAGATCCAATTTTGCATTATGCTGTCGAAACTCTATTATATATATTCCACTCTATACATATTATTGCTTGCTCATGTATGTTGATGTTAGAATGATATAATGACATAGATGAATATATGTATATTCTCTATTCATAAATATATTAATAAAAATTTCATATCTAAATAGTCAATCCAAATTTTTTAAGAGCATCTAGCTTCCTCTTTATTTTAGCCATCGATATTTGATTGCAATTCAGATACAAACTCTAGAGATTGACTTTTATTTTTTATTCGTTATATAGTTTCACCAAAAAGTCTAATGTTTTATCAGACAAATTATTAGATTATAAATGCAAAGTAGTGATACTTTTATTATATAATATTATACTTGTTTTGGTCAAAGCAAGTGAACAAGATGGAAAATTGTTCATCAGTTATTTTGCATTTATTTAGTTTCAAGACTTTAATACTCTTTTTCCCTTTAAGGTATTCAGCCAATAAACTCATTAATTCGTTCGAAAAATCTAATTATTAGTTAACAAAAATACCAACTAAAGACATATCTATTATTTCCGATGAATCTAAATGTATTTAGCTAAGTATGTTTGATATCTTTTCATTCATCTTTGGATCTTTTGTCCACTTTTTCAGTGGTTACTTCTTTCTTGAACTAGCTAAACTTGTAGTAGATTGCAGATCATCTTATTCCTAAATTTAGGTTTTGCTCCTCAACTACCTATTAATAACAGACTAACTCAGTTATGTTGTTTATGTTGGAGACGGTATGCTCTAAAAATAGTTATTTTCTATCTTCTATTAGAAATTATATGATGGAGAAGGTTATGTTGGAAGAGATGACTATTCAAAGGCTTCTGTCTGAGTGTGTATTATCGACTGGCTTATTAACATGTCTTATGGCAGGTTTTTTGTTAATCTTCAATCAATCCAGCTAAACTAAAATCAACTTGTTCCTCCTCCTTTAATTTTGACATAATTTCCTATTTAACATTAAAGACGAACAATTCAACTGGTAGCTTTATCTAAACATCCTATTGAAGGCTCATTAGGATATCCTTAATAATTGAGTTGGCGTGATTAAATTTCTTTTGTATATCTCTTCCGGATGAGCAAATGCTCAAATATGATTGCAGTTGAGATAACTTAAGAATATTAATATTATCCTTCTCTTATTGAGGTTCATATTCTACTTCCTGTACCATTTCTTGCACTCTTTATATATTCTGTTCATCCTTCTTGATGTGCACTGATTAAAAATCGATGATAGCATTAGCAAATTCTTTCAGTTTTTATGATCCCTAATTCAGCCATTACTCTGAGAATCTCTAAACTCCCATCAAAGCTTCGACAGATTTCTATAACGCATACTCTTCCTTACGACCAAAAATATTATCAACTTCTTTCATTAATTACTGCTCCAAATTATTGATCGCTTATTTAAGTTCTTTCATAATATAATGTATAATACATAAAACTAAGCTCTCAGATTCTGAATGGCTATTTGCTTGTTATTCATGAGTCTCTCCTTGATCTCCTTTCTAAATTGCTCGGCTTTAAAGAATCTGTGTAAGATTATTTAACTTCTACAAACGTTGGCTATCTCATTAAAAACTTTCTCCATTTCACTAAACCACTCCATAATTGGTTTCATATGATGATTTCTATGAGCTCCAAACAACCCACAACTCGAACAAATCTATTCTCCGTCATCCATACAAATCAATTCAATCTATTTCTAATGAACACTACACAAGGGTCCCTTCATTAAATGTTCAGTCGAATGACTAGCACTCAAGCCATGAGCTTCCTCAATAAATTCGTTATCCTTAGTCTCAACTTAAAACTACTTTAAACTTTCAGGAGATATCAATGTTCGAGCCCTGCCAGATGTACGCCTTTTCATCAATGCTGTCATAATACTCTTATTCTGAATCAAATCAGCCTACAAAGAACTCTCAATGCTATATTTTAATGAAGAAAATACTTGTCCTCCTTACATGTGATTCTTTATGTAGAACTCTTGCTTTAACTCATACATCTCGCACATACACTATGTCCGCAATTAGGCAATATATAAGGTAACTTATCCTACAAATTGAATTCCTACCCACAATCAATACAATATAAATCGTTGTCCATATTATTTGGAAAAATATTCGTAAAAAACAAAAAAATTATTTCTTTATGGAATGAATTGATAATAAAGAAATATATTATTGAAGATTGAAGCCATGATTTTAATTCTAGAATTTAATACATAAGTCAAGTATTCTTTGATCTTCATACTACCTAATTCACTACTCTACAAAAATTATTATTATTTTTTATAATTAAAAAATGTCTTTCTTAGAACATTAATAGGAGATATAAATAAGAAAGTCTGATCTAGATGATTACGAGGAACTGAATAACTTATTGGCGGATGATTAGGAGTCATTGGAAAAGTTAAATATATTATTTTCCTTTCCAAAGATTCTCACCCTATTTGAGAGATCATATTTATCAGTTACTGTGCTCAATTAAAATAACGAGATATTAGGATGTGCCATATTTGACGATTGTCCACACTCAGTGACAGGTATGGTGGATTTTGAGCATGAAAATTTATGGGAATAATGGATACAAGAGGGATGGAATTTATAGTGGACTCCATCATCATTCAACTCATTATGGCTAGTATTTTTCTATATAAGTATAAAATAATTATTATGAGGTCCAAAAAAAATAACATAGTTGGATTAACAGTTACAGATTGCCCAATTAATATTTGAGAAAGTTTACAATACATTGGATTAGGTTAATGGAATCATGTTTTTCCGCAGAGGTGCAGCAGAATAAGTTGATTATTTGGATCACATCCTTGATGCACTATTTCATCCATTAGAGAAAAAAGAAGATTTTTAAATCCAATACATTTAAGGAGTAAGTTCAAACTGTCAAATATACTACAGTGCAAGTGAAGAGTGTGTAGATTTGTTGGAAATCAGAATGGCAAGAGAAGAAGACCATGATGATTTAGCAGCCATATTTAATAAATAATCTGATGTTCATACTCTAGATTTCGGAGAATATTTCATAGCAGATATGATTGCCACATAGAATTAAACAAGGAGATAGGCAAGGAATTACAAGAGTGATGGAAAAGCGATAGTTGGATAAGTTAGAGATAAAGCAGTTGGAATGATGTCAGTCTCATCAGAAATAGAGTAATTATTATTATAAATTCAAGTTATCGATTATTGGGATAATGCTTTGAGTTAGATGCCTATGATAATTTATACAAACCAGAATATATGGAAGCAATTAGAAATCGATTGGAGCAACTTAGATTAGAAGAATAGATAAATCAACAAATTATAAGATTCAAAAAGATTTAATAACTAAGATAAGAAGCGATGAAATGTCACATAATTGGATAACGTTTATACTTATAGCAACATTGTTTTGATAAGGATTAAGAAATTAAATTATAAATAGATAACTACTTAACAAATGAAGAATAAGCCAAAACCCTAAACAAAGAAGTTGTCACTAATTTAATAAATAGTTGGTTGAGTGAGTATAAGGTATCTTGTCCATCACAACTATTTCTTGAATTTCCAAATGAATTTAATGATTTAGAATGCATAACCATCAAACCTCTATAAATACTTTTGGAGGCATTGGAATATTTTGGTCTGCCTAAAAACTATATGAATGGTGAAGGACATTGGAAGGATTGGGCTAAAAGAAAAGAAGAGGAATAAAAGGCTTTATAACTGAAAAGGCCAAGAAGACAATAAAAGAAAACAAATAAAAAGTCCAAAAAAGAAGACAAGGAGGAAGATATATTCAAACCACCCTCATACTTTGATTTAAGTCCATTTTTGTAGGCATTCACTAAATTTACATCAGTTTCAGCTGAAACAAGATCAACATTCAGAAAGTAAGTTGAAGAAAGAATAAAAGTTGTAATAATGGAGTTTTGTAGTGAAAATGGAGAAATGGATCCATCAAGACATATAGATTTAGTTGAATTCAGTGAAATATTAAGAGCCAAAGGATTCGACATTAATACGGCTATGGGAGAATAACTACCATATATATTGGAGTGTTTTGGATAATTAGAAGTTGATGATAGGATAGTTCAAAAAGTTTAAGTGGAAAAAGAAGTAAAGAAGAAAGATCTCAACCTTAAAAAAGTTGGAGATGAAGGTCCTAAAACTGTTGATGTCTTACAAAAGATGGCATCTTATCACGAATTCATCCAAGCACTAGATAAATTAAAACGATACGATTAGATGATGTGTAAATTAGGATTAGTTAAAAGTGTTACCTTATAGTAGGAGGTTTAAGATATAGATTAAGAAGAATCAAAATATATAGATTAGTTGAGAGCAAAGAAGAATGTTGTAAGATATCCTACTGAATATGATGAATATGTAAAATAGATAGTAAATATGGAATAATTGCCTGATGTACCTGTTCCAGCTATGAATGCTGTAGTAATTAACTTGTTTTGTATTGATGAACAATTCGAGAGTAGATCTCTAGATTTCATTCAAAAAGCATTTGAACTCTTTCCTGATAGAGAATATATCATTCTAACCTAACCATACACAGTTTAGGAAACAACACTTTTATAACATTTTATTTAAGTTCCAAGTAAGAAGAATTCAACCTTCGAACATGTTCTCTACATCTATCATAGAAATAGTCTAGATGCTAATTAAATATATTTGAGAAAGTATAATCCTTCTCAATTGGAGGATCTGCAATTTTTAATGGATAATCTACTAGATAGGGATTAAATAGAAAAGGATGTTTAAAATACTAGAGAAAACACAACCTATGTAGTTTATTGCAAGGAATCAATAATCGGATTTTATTGCATGACGAATAAAATCAATCTTTAATATTTGATGAGCCATTTTTGCATCTAAGATCACATTTTGGTAAAGGAGCATCCTAAACCTTTACATGCTAAATTATTGTAAGCAGTTCTAAATCCGCTTTTCATGAAACAAACAAGATTTATTCTAAGAGAAATATGTAGACTAATGAACATTACATGCATTCATTTCTAAATTAATGACAGAACTCTACTTCCCGAAATATACTCAGAATTCTATGCAGTAAGAGCCAGATCATTTCCTCATTTCTTGAAAAGGAAATGGGATTTCAATCTAGAAGAAGACCAAAAAGAGAGAATTGGACAGTTGGTTGATAATTTAGACCCTCTTGATTAAGAGCCTGCCCCATTTTCATTAGCTCTACTATCTAAAAAGTAATTATCATAAACCAGAATAAACAACAATTCTAGAATTGTTGTTGTTGGAGCATCAGACACAGGATTATCTTTGATTGAATCATTATTAACTATTAAAGATGTAAATTTCAAGAATATTAAATTACTTGCTCCTGGAGGTTTGATAACAATGCATATTAAAGATGAATATGAATTATTGCGGGCTCAATCAACAAACTACACTCTTGATGAATTAAGATCATTGATGATTGATGCTAGGGTAACAGTTGTTGATGCTAAAATGGTTAAACTGGATAAAAAGGGAAATCGAATTTTAATTGATAAAAATGCATACATTCCATTTGACTATCTAATAATAACAGTGGGTTTGATAGATACAGAACTTCAATCCAGGGACCTTATCTCTTATGGATTAAGCAGTTCACCATATTACAAGAATACTTCCAAAATAAACGGTGTTTACTCAATTGATGATCCCTATTTATATCATCACTTTAAATTGAATAAAGTGAAGGGATCTAACATAGATAAAATGACAAGGAAGAAAAAGCCATTAAATATAACAATATATGGAAATACTCTATCTACAATATGTTTCATATCTGGACTCATAAACAGAGGTGTTGCTCCTGAGAGAATATATTATGTTATGCCACCAAAGACATATAAAACTCAGACCAAATTCACTTCAAATAGAGACAGATTGGATTATGAAAATAAGGTTATAAACGATCCTGATTAGTTTGAGAATGATGAAATCAAGAGAAAGGTATTCAAATAAATGAAAGAAATGGGTGTACACATGTATGAGGGATTTACTTTAAGTAATCTGTACGAAGGTTAGGAGGGTTTTGGTGCTAGTAGTTAGAATGTGTTAGAAAAGGTTGTATTCTCAAAAAGAGCAGATGACTATGAGGATATCTAGATGTAAATTGATTAGAAAGAGTAGGAAAAGATCGAACTCATTAATAATTAGGAGAATAACATGAGTAGAGACTAAAATGATGATGATGAAGGCGAAACTTAAGTAGAGTTGATTGAAAAAGAAATCCAGTACTTAAAGAGCAGATTATTCGATGAATTGCATGTTGATTGTAGGTTCTTCATAAGTAGTGGTCTCATAGATATTGATAAAGAAATATTCCACATTATTCATGAAAATGGATTGGTTTATAACGGTAGATTAATAGTGAAGAGTAATTTTTAGACAACTCAAGATAATATATTTGCATGTGGCAAAATTTGTGAATTTTCCTAAAGATATAAACAATAAAGTGTAGGCAGAAGTTTAAGACTTGATAAATATAATGGAAGAGAATTAGGTTAAAAATTATCGAAATGCATTCTTGAAGTACTCGGATTAAGTTATTTGACATCTTAAAACTATTCTGTTGAGGAGTTGCCCTAACTGTACATGCCGATTGGTTAAGGTGGAATCGTACCCTATTCAAAAATTACTACTATCACATTAAGAAGAATGATTTTGCAAAACCTAAATAACTCCATTAATCTAATGAAAAGAAATCCTTAATCTCAGATGTTAAAGATCACTTCTTATAATTTGATATTGATCCAAATGGTTTAATTGAAAGTGTTTGCTACTTTGGATAGGAGGCAGTTCAAACTCCAAGCTTAATCCAGTTTGTTGATCTGTCGATTAGATATCTTAATAAGTTAGAATTGAGAATGAAAAACATTACAGATGTGTCAGAGTTTTTGTCCCAAAATTGGGCGATTGCACTATATCATGAATGGTTTAGTGAATTTAGACACATAATAAAATCAGACGTCATAAAGAATGAACTAACAGATCAAGTTTTAGAGAAAGCTCAGGAATATGCTAGAGATGGAAAATACATGGATGATAATTTTTATGAAGAAATAAAGAAACTTATAACTAGGGATATTGTTGAGAACATACAAGTAAATATTTATCACAAATAAAATAGGATGGAACAATAGAATTTTTAAGGGAAAACTTCAACCACTTGCCTATGTATTACATACCAAGTAAAAAGGATAAAGATAAATGAATTTATTATAAAAAATAAAAAATATGAAATCCAATATTGGCATAGTATCAAACTACTAACAAATAAATCGATCATGTCTTAACTAATCCATTACTAAGGCTTTATATAGTTTTCCAAAAGCTGAACGTTTTAGAAAACCCAGACAATCTTAGTAATATGAGTAAACTATTAGATCAGCTGTTAAAAATTATGCTATGATTTACCATCCACTAGATCATAACGTACATGTTCCTTAGGATATGGGAAAAAATTGAATCTTGATAGAACAACTGATGCTCCCAGTCCATAGAAATATGATGTCTCTTTATCATATCGAAATCGTCGTGGTCATTCATTTGGAATTGGAAGAGAAGTAATATTCAACTTTATCAAAGATGTTGTATGTAAGTAATAAAGATAACTCCTAATTTCCAGGTCCAGGCTAGTAAGTTAATATATATAATTAGTTTAGATATCCATAACAAACAACTATGGCTAAAGTTGCTTACTCGATTAGGGGAAAATTGAGTTAAAATATTAAAAATGATGTTCCTGGACCAGGAGCATATGATCCTTTAAGTACATTAGATTGCAGATTCCCATTAAGCACCTATCGGAGACCTGGAGTTGTATTAATAAGAAAAAGCATATCAACATCTAGAGAGAAGAACACAGGGCCAGGTCCAGGTCAATATGAGGAAATAAATAAAAAATATATAACAGGTACAAAGTTTTTTCCAACCACATACAAACGGGATACAAAAAATGATTCCCCTGGAGTTGGTAAATATGATCTTCCATCCGAATTCGGATTTTATGGTAGGGCATAAAGATTACACACAATATAATGACTTTTTTTGAATTCAAGAATAAAAAATAATTTATAATAATCATGATGTCAATTTGAATAACTTGGGAGTTATGCATTCTGCCGGAATGCGAGAAATCTCATCCTTTTTAGCGCTTATTGATCTATCTTTGCTTTGTGTCAATTTTAATTTAGTTAACAATTGTGTTTCAACTTATTCTAAATCCTAGATTTCCTCAGATCTATATTTCAATAATTGACTCTCATATAAAAGTTTATTTTAGTAATTTGTAAAGCCTTATTAATATTTCTAATAAGATATTTAGAATTATTTACATTCTCTAATTATCTAGACCGTTCCTATAGATGGTTTAAATGGGCCGATCTTATCATTTTATGAGTTAATCTATTTTCATGATTAATCTCCTCCTATAATTATTATTTTGCCATCTAATGATTATTCTTGAATTCTCTATTCAATTACTTGTGAACATCAGAATATATTTATCGAGCTTTAAAATATTTCTATAAAAAATACTTAATTCGATTCTTTGAGATCGTTTCATTCTTTCCGATCTTGATAAATTTACTCTTTATGCTGTCTCATTGTACATTTACTCTCTCAATTAAGTTATCCATTTCTACATATATAATGAAACCTACCTTTCTTTGGATTTCTGTATATTTCCTTTACTTGATTCTTAGAATGTGGTCTATCTCTTCTTATGTCTTAGAAATGTTTCTTTGAACATTTTAATCTTGATGTTAAATGTGATTTAGTCTGCTCTTGATAGATCCTAAATTTTGTTCTTGCTGCTTATTCAATCTCCTAACTTAATTGAGCTTCATATCGCAAATATCACTACAATATAAGATGTATCTACTCATTAAAGTTAATTAAATTGGTTTAAGACTATGTTAATGTGGCAGCAGTTGCTAAGTTGCCGTGAGATTATACACTCTTATTATTTTTATTTAACATTTAATAATAAATTTCGCACATTAATTATGAAGATGAATCAAAATAATTATCGGAATTAATAGCAAATTACTGAATGACTAAGATATATGTTTTGGCTAAATAAGTTATTTTGTATAACTATTATATAATTTATATAAAATTAATATCAAAAATCTTCATATTCTTCAGTTTCTAATAACTATCCACTTTCTCTTTGATCATAATCATAAAATGCCTTAGCATCTATCAACATACTAATTATAATTTCTCCCTATCCACAATTTAGTAAATCATTCAAAGTAATAGCAAAGGGAGTCTCAGGCTTAGCCATATCGAATATTTCATCTTTTACATCTTCAACATTGAATCCAAATTTTTCCTTTAATTTAAATAAATGTTATACTTTTTATTCTAATTTTTAAACTATTGGCCTAAAAAACATGTTAATGATGAAAGAATCAATTGCAGGCTTATGATACACATTGAGTAATCTCCAAAAATATTAGATTGCTTAGGAAGATTTCTTATTCTCCATAGCTAAGACAAAATCCAAAAATGTCTTATAATCCATTTCACCTTCAAAAGTTTAGTATTCTTCAAACACTCTATCAATAAAAATCTCTGTCAGCCCCCAAGAATATTTAGCTAGCTCTTATTTCGACAACAATCCATTATGATCTTAATCCAATTTTAGGTATCTATCATAAACCTTAAGAGCTGATTGTTTTGAAAACCAGTTCTAAGCAAGATCATCTGGTGCTAGCTTTTCTTGCCTTAGATCATACAACTCAGCTAAAATAGGAGATGTTAACATATCCTTGATATAAATTTTGCTCGTTCTTTTGGGATCGAGAAAGAAGAAAAACTTCCGAACTGCAGTGATCACATAAAATGGATAAAAGTTTTACTATAATTAATCAGATTTTTACATCTAAATTTTCCAATTGTGCAAATGTTGGTATAAGTTCAAATATATAATTTTCTAAATCCTTTTCTCTCAAATAACCATTACCTATCGAATCATATAGACTGATTTAGATTCTAGTTTGGAAGAGATTAACTTTCCTAACAATGCTATGAAAAAAAGCTACAATATCAATCCTACCGTATTCATCTCTATCAAATTTCAAAAATGTTGAAGCTGAAAAAAAGTGTCTGCACTTAATTGGAAGTTAAGAGGCAATAGTTAAGAAACTATTATAGTTAATTCTTTCCTTCTTATCTTCAGGAGGTGATATATTTTCTTTCAAAGCTGTCCATAATTTCTCTAAATCATCTTTATCGAGTATCTCTCCTGTTTTGTGATTAAGGAATCTAATTCTAGCTTCCTATCTTACTCTGAATGATAACTGATTCTCATTGGCTACTGATGATTTCTAAAAGAATTTTGGGATCTTTTTATAGGAGGGATCTTCCTCTTATTCCTTTTTTCTAGCATCTTCTATATATTGAAGAAAGAGCTAATCAGTCTCATCATCTATTTCTTAGGCAGTTCTTTATTGTTTTGAATTTACAAAATTGCCCAAAACATCTATCCACTTAATTTTACCTTTCATGCAATATATTATTTTTTATTTTATTATTTTTAATGTACAAACATAAATCATCTATATGACTTTTATCTTCGTGATCTAGCACCACGACCACCAAACTTTCTTGCTTCGCATCTTCTTGGATCTGCGACCAATAATGTTCTATCGTATTGTAAGAGTAAGTCTTTAATTTCTCTCTTCTAAGCCTCATCGACATATTTTTAATAGAAAGCAACGATTCCTTTGGAGATTGCCTATTATAAAAAATTAATCAAAAATACCTATCTAACAGCATAGATTTATGCTGTACCACCACCACCTCTTACTTTGACTCTAATGTCTAATTATCCAACTCTAACTTATCCTAATAAGATTAAAGGCTCTAAGGCTTTTAATCTCAATGGGGCAGGCTCAATTAATTCAACTGGAGCTCCATTAACTTTTACGAGACCTTTTTGATTAGTGTCTAAGTTATACCTTTTCCTTCTCTCACTGTAGCAGCAGCGACTGCATTCTTCTTTCTTCCAAAAGTTTGTACTAATTTTCTTGCTGGAGCTGTGGACATATCCAAAATATTTAAAATATTTAATTATGAACTAAAAAAATAAAGGCAAAAAGACTGTCAACCTCATTAATGCTGCACCATTCCAAATGAATCCACATCACCCTCCATTAACAGCATCCAAAACATTACATTACCCCTTACCAGTCGATAGACATGTAAAACCAAGGTATTATTATATTCTATAAAGATTACTCAATTTACATTTAGAATAAGCAACTCCCATGATAGTCTTCAGCGACCTAGGCATCCCTATCGAAGAGATTGGATGGGGAGGATGGAGTGAAGAATAAAGCAACTTAGATCCCTGGGATGAAGCCTTAATTAATGAAGATATAACTAAATTAGAAGAACTAAATAAATGAATTGTTTTTTATAAAAAAATTTTAACTGATAATGCAAAGAAAATTAGATAAGTTAGATAGCTATCTCTTCCGTGTTAATAAGGTCTTGAATAATATCAAATACAAGAATTAAAAACTAGATAAAACTGTTAAGAAAACTCCAAAGAATCAAATTCTAAACTTATGAATATAATATCAATATGGTCTTTATTTTCTTAATTCATCTAACTATTTATTATAAATATAAAATACTAATTATCTTCCTTTAGCCTTCTCCAATTCAATTTTCTTCTCATATTCTTACTTCTATTTCTGAAGAGCCTCTTCTTCTGCAATTTTTCTATCCCTTAACATTTGTTATCTCATTTGTTTCTCATCCATTTAGTTCAATAGGTTTTATTTTGTTTTTAAAATTTTCTTAAATAGAATACTTGTATTACCTCTTATTCTTGTTTTCTCCTTTCCTCTAATTCCTGTTCATAGAGGGCCATTTATCTTAATAGTTCTTCTTTTTCCTTTGCTTTATCTTCCTCTGCCTAGTTTCTTCTTTATTCTAAGTTGATACAAATAATTAATACTTTTAACATCTAAATTGTTTGCTCTCTAGTCATACACTTCATACATCAATTTAACTCTTGCATCCTAATTGATAAATTTTATTAATTACATCTTCCTTCTTCCAAACTGCTTCTCTAGCTTCCCACTGTCTTTGATTCTCCTCATTAATTAACTTCTCTTTAAGCTAATCGTTTGCTGAATATTCATTTGTCCTGTTTTTGAAATTCAATAAGAATTATCTAGTTTCCTCCTTTTATCTTTATCTTTCTGCATGCTCCATTCTTGCTTAGGCTTCCTCTCTTTCTAAAACTTATTTAACCATTTCTTTATCCTCTATTTTTTCAACTTGTTTCTATTATTATTTGAATTGCTTTTGTTATTCATTATTGATAGCAATCTCATGATGCACCTCTTTCTTATATTAATTATATTAATTCTGGGCTTATTTAAATCTTTCATTATCTTTTTACCATTCCTATCTAAGCATCGCCTTCTCTTACTCAATTTCTTATTGAGTTTTTTATTTGTTTTATTAGTTTAATTATTACTAGATTGCTACAACTTGATTTCTTTCGTCTAATTTTTATTTTTAAATAATCTCCTTCTCTCTCTCCAACCTTTCCTTTTTCTAAATTTCTCTCTTATACAATTCAGCATAAATCATTTCCTCCTCATATTAATCTTCTAATAATTTTTATTTTTCTATCATTTACATGTTTCTATAAGCAACAGCCTACAATTCGTTGAAATTTAAATTAACTTGTCTCAGTTCATCAGCCTATTCCCTAAATCTTCTTTCATTTTATGATTCAGCAAACTTAGACCTTTCAGCCTCCTTCCTTGCTTTCAATTCTTACACTTATTTAATCATTCTTTCCTTAACTTATTCAGGTGTTTCTACCATGGCTAGAATTTCCTATTTGTATTATTCATGCTCATATGCTAATAATTATGACAATTTTTCTTTCCTCTCATTTTTCCTAGATTATGCATCTTCCCTCAATTGTTTAAGTCTACATGCTCAATATCTAAAATTATTACCTCTAATTGATGTATTAATTTTATGCAACGTCTTTGCCTTTATTTTCCCAATTAGCAAATGTCTTCTCATAATTTTCTTATCTCAGCTTAGTGGCTAGCTTTGAAACTTGTTATTCTTATTATCTTCGTTAGTAGATCAGCTGTTCAGAACGGTTGATAGAAGAACTTTATATCATTTGAATTATTATTTATAAATATCCATCATTCTTTTTAGTTAACGTTCCTTGAAAAAAATATTCGAATAAAAATACTCTTTATTTTTTTATAGATATAACTTATGAATCTAGTATTTCCCTAGCCTCCTTCATCGATTACTTAAAGTATGGATCTTCCACATATCTAGATTTGTTTGCATAAACATTTTCAAATCTATTTCATTAACATATTATATAGTTTAATGTTACTTTCTTTATGTTTATTAGTAGATATTTCGATAGGCAACTGATTTGGCTCTTACTCTTTCCTTATTCATTAAATTTATTACATAGATTATAATATAACAATCTTAAATTTCAGTATCACTATAAGAATACCAATTTTAGGTAACAAAATATAAAATATTTCTTATTGAGATATATCATTTCTTTTTTTCGAGCCACTCCATCTATTGTTTAGCCTTTGCCTAATAATATTCTTTATTTTTTTAATAATATTCTCTCACTCTTTTAACTTCACTAACAATTTTTAATTAATCACTAAATTGGTTCTAGATTTCATTTAAATAATCTTCTTCAAATTCATCATTCTGATATTCATAGAAAAGCGCAGATTTTCTTAATTGTAAATTTATTATTCTAATAGAAACTAAAATTGTGCAGATTCTTTACCTTATAATTAATTTTTCCACTTCCAATAATTCTATTCCCTTTTAATTTTATTGAATCTCCTCTATTATTTGATTATTAAACTATCTGATTTATCTTCTGAACTAAATAACTTTTTTAGTTTCTTAAAGATCTAAGTAATCATAGTTTGGCTTTGTAAAGAATTTATCTCCCATAAACATTTTGTAATTTTTAAGATTTCGTTATAATCTAAGTGTGTCTAAATGACTAACTGCTCCTTCCATAGACATCAATGAATTTTGAAATTAATAATATTTGGGTTCAGTTTGCTTCTCATAACATAATTACAAGACTTTATCTTTGAATTTGTCCTCATTTATATTTTTGGATAACTCAGAAAAAGTTAATATTTATTTAGTATATTTGGGTGTGTCAATACCAAATAACTTTAAAACACTTTGAATTGAGATTCTTTGTTGCTAATTATATGTTTCCTATTCTTTTGATACGAATAATATTAGATCCAAATGAGGAAGTTCCTTTAATAATAAATCTTCCAGTTAATTAATCTTATTTAAAAGTATAGATACCATCATATGGTCTTATTTTATTCCTGCTGTGTTATTCAATCCTGGAGTGTCAATTATATTAACCCGAAAGCATTTGTTTTTATGATTGGTTTAAATAGAATATCTAGTCTAGGTAATATATAAACTTTTGAATTTTCGTTGTTACTAAAGATCCTGTTTTCTGAAGATGATTATCATCTACTAATATTTACTTAACGCTTTCAAGGTAGTTTTATTTTGAATCCAATGTCAAAACACTGCATAAAGAATTAATGAATTTTGTTTTTCCTGATCCTGTTAAACCCAGAACGAGTAAATAGAAATCTTTTTCTGCATTGAAGCAATTATATGGGTTATGTATTTAATAAGAGTATTTTATCTCCTACCTTTACTCTAATAGTAAGTTTTGATATTCGTCATCAAATTTATGTTATTATGGTTTACTCATTTGTATATAATATAAGGATCTGAATTCAGGAATTTGCCCTTCTTTAACAACTTTAACAAGCTGATCATGGGTTCGAATATTATTCTAAAATAGTTAATCTTCAAACATATTAGCTAATTTTTTAGATCTTTTCCGTAAAAATATACAATTTTCACTAGGTCATTGGTCATTTATTAGTCAAGCTACTCAGATTATTATTTTATATTATTTTATCGCTTAGGAGCATTGCAACCCATTTAATCAATCAATTTGGTATTTTTTTATTATAAATTTAAAATATTTCTATTTTGAAATATATCATTTCTGTTCAAGCTCTTTTAGCTTTTCTTATGCCACACTCAAATATTATTCTCTATTTTTCAAATATAATTCTCTCACAGCATTAATTTCTGACATAATTTGACTAAGTGATATATTATTATTTAATCTCATCCATGTAGTATTCATCAGCATTACTATAAATCTCATGGAATAAAGCAGATTCCCTTAATTGTTAATCTCTTACATAAACAAAAGCCAAAATGACACAAATATTTTATCTTAACTTCTACTGTTCTTCACCCAATAAATTGATCTCTTTCTCTATTTGCTATTTTAAGGTTAGAGCTTAATCAAAAGCATCTTTAACATCTTTGTACTCTAATGTTCTTTTAACGACTTTGTGGGTTCTTATCACATTTGATGATAAATGATCAGAAATTTAATGTCCACAAACTCCCGAATAGCATTTTTTATTAATAAACACAATGCACCCATCCCTCTCATTTTTTATTTCACATCTGTAGTGACAAGTTTTATCACATATCTTACAAAACGTAGTAGTGAACCCATCCTCACATTTTTTCTCCTCAATTTCAGTTACTTCTTTCTCATAAGTGAAATTCCTATATCTCTAAATTTAAATTTCATAATCAATAAATTATAACCTATTTCTTTTATTTATTAATAACTTTTCAACAAGTAATTTTAAATCATTTCCGAGTTGAAATAAAAATTCTTTGATTTGTTTTCTTAAGAGAATGACTTTCTGTGTTTCCCTAAGATCTAAGTAATCATAGTTGGGCTTTGTAAAAAATTTGCCTCCTAATAACATTTTGAAATTTTTAAGATTTTTTTATAATCTTAGTGTGTCAAAATAACTAACTTTACCTTCCAGGGTCATCAAGGAATTTTAAAATTAATGATATTTAGGTTCAGTTTGTTTCTCATAGAATAACTCTAAGGCTTTATCTTTGAATTTATCCTTATTTATATTTTCTGATAATGTAGAATGTGTTAATATTTATTTTGAAAATTTCGGTGTATCAATACCTAATAATTTGACAACGCTTTGCATTGAGATTATTTCTTGTTAATTATAAGTTTCCTACTCTTTTGATACTAATAATATTAGATCCAAATGAGGAATTTCATTTGTTAAGTATCTTCCTAGATCATCAATCTAATTTTAACATCATAGATACCATCGTTCGGTCTTATTCAGTTCCTGCAGTATCATTCAATCCCGGAGTGTCAATGATATTTATTCTATAGCGTTTATCTTTATAAGTTTTCCAAATAGAATATCTATATAATATTAATTTAAAAACTTTTTTATCTCTTTAGTTACTGCTTTTCCAGATTTTTGATTCTCCTTGTCATCTACTAATATTTGCTTTACACGTTCAATATATTTTGATTAATGATCTAGAGTTAGGGAGCTACACAAAGAGTTAATAAAAGTAGTTTTGCCATTTCCTGATATTCCGACAACAAGTAAATAAAAGTCCTTCTCTGGTTTAAAGTCATTTTAAGGACTGTATATAGTGTATTTATATTCAATCACATAGTATGATTCCATGATAAAATTTTAGTATTCCTCATCAAATTTAATTTATTAGGGTTTACTCATTTCTTAATAATATACTGCTCTGAATTCAGGAAATTTCCCATCATTGACATTTTTTACTAGGTCTTTATAAGTTTATACTCTTCTAATATACAATTCCTCTTCAAAATGATTGGCTATTAATTTTGATTTTTTCCCTAGAAATTATATAATACTCTTTAGGTCATCACAGATCTAATACCCATGTTTCTCAGTTTTCTGCATTACAGGCTTCGAAGGACGAGGACCCATTGGACAAATTTTAAATTATTATTATATTAAAATATTTTTATTTGAATATATCATTTCTTCTTTTCAAGCTACTCCAACTAATTTTTAGCCTTTGCCAAATATTATTCTCTATTTTTCTTATATAATTCTCTCACTGCCTCTATTTCTAAAATAAAATTTGACTAAGTCATATATTGTTGTTTTATTTCATCCATGTAATATTCATCAGCATTGCTCTAAATTTCATGAAATAAAGCAGATTCCCTTAATTATTAATCTCTTATCAAAACAAAAGCTAATACTACACAAATATTTTATCTTAACTTTTACTGTTCTTCATCCAATAAAGCAATTTCATCCTCTATTAGCTTTTTAAATTTAAGAGCAGAATCAAATGCATCTTTAAGATCTTTGTACTCAAGCGTTTTTATGACGACTTTGTGGGTTCTTATCACATTTGACTGCACATGTTCAAAAATTGGATGTCCACAAATTCCTGAATAGCATTTTTTATTAACAAAAACAATGCATCCATCTCTCTCATTTTTTATTTCACATCTGTCGTGACAAGTTTTATCGCATAGCTTACAATATGTAGTCGTAAATCCATCCTCACATGCTTTCTCTTCAATTTCAACATCTTCTTTTTAATAAGTGAAATTACTAGACCTTTAAATTTATGTTTCATAATCATTAAATTATATCCTATTTCTTTTATTAATTAATAACTTTTAAACAAGTAATTTTAAATCATTTCCGAGTTGAAATAAAAATTCTTTGATTTGTTTTCTTAAGAGAATGACTTTCTGTGTTTCCCTAAGATCTAAATGATCATTATCTGACTTTGAAAAAAATTTACCTCCCAAAAACATTTTATAATGATTAAGATTTTTTTATAATCTAAGTGTGTCAATATAACTAACTTTGCCTTCCATGATCATCAATGAATTTTGAAACTAATAGTATTTGGGTTCGGTCTGTTTTTCATAAAATAACTCCAAGACTTTATCCCTGAATTTGTCTTAATTTATATTTTTTGATAACTCAGAAAAAGTTAAGATTTATTTTGTATATTTCGGTGTGTCAATGCCTAATAACTTGACAACACTTTGCATTGAGATTCTTTCTTGCTAATTATATGTTTCCTATTCTTTTGATACGAATAATATTAGATCCAAATGAGGAATTTCACTAGTTAAATATCTTCCCAGATCATCAATCTCACATAAACATTATATATACCATAGTTTGGTCTTAATTTATTCCTGCTGTGTCATTCAACCCTGGAGTATCAATTAAATTTATTCGATAGCATTTACCTTTGTAATTGGTGCAAATAGTATATCTATATTTTATTAATATAAAAACTTTTTAATCTCTTTTGTTACAGATTTTCCTGTTTTCTATTATTCTTTATCATCGATTAATATTTACTTTACACTTTCAATATAATTTGATCTCTCTTCTAGAGTTAATGAACTACACAAAGAGTTAATAAAAGTAGTTTTACCATTACCTGTTATACCAATTACAAGTAAATATAAATCTTTACCCTGATTAGCTTAAGAATTGTAGATAGTGTATTTGTATTCAATATCTTATTGAGCTTCCATGATCAAATTTTAATATTCGTCATCAAATTTGTTCTATTAGGGTTTACTCATTTCAAAATAATATATTTATCTAAATTCATGAAATTTTTTCCCCTCCTTAACAACTTTGAGAAGCTACTCGTAGTTTTCTATATTATTCTCCTCTAGTTATTCTTCAAACTATTAAGCTAATGGTTCAGATCTCCTCGCCATAAAGGTTGTAATTTACTTAAGCCTGTCGCATTTTTAGTACGGCTT
Source organism: Paramecium bursaria (assembly GCA_016759055.1). Taxonomy (NCBI): domain Eukaryota; phylum Ciliophora; class Oligohymenophorea; order Peniculida; family Parameciidae; genus Paramecium; species Paramecium bursaria. The sequence goes on from VMTU01000191.1 coordinate 97,807, forward strand.
AATATCAGATTACTATCTTTCTATATGTTAACTTCTACAGACTCCCATAAATGTAGAAATAAATCTTTTTGCAGAAATTAAAACTATAATTAATAAAGATGATAACAGAAGTATTTAGAAATTCATATCTTAAATGATCAATATTAAATCATCTACGTGTGCACGTACTTATGTTAAGAAATATGAAATCAAAAAAAATTAATATATACAAAGCAAAAATTTACGACACCTCTAAATTCAAAATAATCTAATTGCTAATTTGTTGTTTTATCTTTAAACTCAATTTAGAGTCTTAGATTTTTCGCATGATACACAGAGTAGTATTCCTGTTTCTTTGTTATCAATAATAATTCTATTATTGAAACTTTTAGCTCAAATGTATGAATATTTATTTGAGAATTCTATGGCTTTAGAATTGACCTATTGCAGTAAATCTATAGTTTTTTCATTAATATAATTTACAATTGCTTTATAGATTAGATTAGTATTAAGATATATTGAATATTAATTATATTTTTCTTTATTATTTATTTGATTTTTTTGTTTTTATTTTTTGTTTTTATTTTTTTTTATGCTCAGAAGTGGATAAAAGACTTAGAGAAGATAAACCTTTCCAACTCGATACAAGATAGCAGAGCTCCTATTCGAGAGGGGAGTAACTACATAAGATAGAATTCAAGCAATTGAGGATCTTGAAAATTGTGTAGGGATATTTGTAGATTTAAAAGTGCCTAAAAAATGGGAGGAATCTAAATATGATGATCTTTAATGCAGTAAATTAAGTCCATAAGAGTTGGATGTAATATAAAGTATAACACTTATCTATGAAAAATTAGAACTTCGTTTTAAAGTATTCGATCATCTTTCATCCCTATATTTATAAATTGGAAATACTTCAGCATGCAACAAGATATGTGATTACATGCTATTGATTGAACCCAAGAGCACAAAAGCATTACTCAAAAGAGCGAAGGTATAATTATCGCAACCAACTTAGGCAAGAATCTTTGTTGACGGAGTTTCAGAAATTGATTACAAGTTAGCAGAAAAGGACTTGCAACAAGCCCAACAATTTGATAATCATGATTAAGAGATAAAGCAGGAATATAGTCGTGTTTAAAACAAACTCAAAGAATTTTAATCCAGCAAATAAGGGTAAGGAGAGCAGAAGTAGAAAAAATAAATTGTTTTCTCCGATTCAGAAAGCAGTGACTATGAAGACGAATTCATGGACACAATCAATTTGAACAATTTTTGCCTCTCAAGTGAATCTGAAACATTCGGATATGAATTAAGTTATGAACAAGATCCAACTAAACCTATCCCAATAGAAGTGAATGAATTGGGGAAATTTATTGAAACTAGGTATATTTTAGATTAATATCCATTTTCATTTAGAGGGTAAGAAATATTAAAGATTTATGAGTAAAGTGGGAGAAGAAAGGAAGCAGAAGAATTATAAGATAAATTAAAGAAAGCCTTAGCTGCTAAAAAATAATTAGAGAAAATCAGCTAGTTAGATTTTAACAGACCTAAGAAAGTATACTTTAAAAATAAATATAATAGAAGCTGTAAATAATCGCTTAAAACTTTGGAATCGATCTTCATGATCCATAAGTTTAGAATGAATTTAAGAAAATTCAATAATAGAATATAGAGGACATTAGGATATGGTTGAAATAGAATTAATGGAATTATGAGTAAAACATTGGATTATAGAGTAAGGAGAAGAAAAAGAACAAATAATCAGGAAGGGTAAATAATATATTTGCTAAACAGCACAAGAATAAATTCAATAGGCAATTCGAGCAGAATCCTATCAAGCCCATCCCTTAGTAGATGCCATAGGTTGAGGAGAAGTAGAATGAGGAAGAGCTGAACATAAATTGTGGAGGCTGTCTCAACAACATTTTCTTAGTGCTATCAATTCTGGTATTTATTTCAACCCTCTATTATCAATTATTTTGATGTTTCATATTTTCATTTAATAAAAAAATTTATCTCTCTCATTCAACAAATCATCTAATAGTGGCCTTACATATTCGTTTTATAATTTGTGTTATCCGCTAAAGAATTCCCCTAAATCAACTTTATATTTTTATTCATAATTAAAGGCCTACAACATCATCTCGTATTTATCCAATTCTCTCACTATTTGAGCTTCAACACTCTATCCATTCTCATATTCTTAATGAATCCTATAAAGTTCACTCTTAATGTCCTAATCAAGATCCTTAATCATAAATTTAATCGCATCACCTTCTTTCTTCTTCTTTTCATCTGCTGGAACATTATCTGAAGGTGTTATATCACCAACAATGACTTCAGCCAAATCATGCAATAACGCTATTTTGATGGCTTCATCCTTATTAAATTTATTAGGTAAAGTCATTGCTATGAGAGCAATCATCCAACTATGATCAGCAACATGTTCAACTTCAACAATTTACGGATGTCTAAGCCATCCTTTTCTCTTTAATAATTTCAGTTCTTAAGAAAGAACAAAGAATTTAGTGTATTTTTACATAATTAATTTCAATATTTAAAACCTTAAGTCTTCTCTTTTTATTAAAGTACACTCCTAAATCCAGCCTCCTTACTGAAATATTAATCTCGAGCTTTGGATTAGAACCCACTATCTGGATTTAACAAAGCCATCCCTTGAGTGGGAGTGAAAACTATACTAGACGTCGCTCCTCCAGTATTACTACTAGATTGCTTTTATTTCATTTACTGTAATTTATCCCTCAATCTTTTACCTAAATTATAATATTTTAATTACTTAATCCAATTTTTTGATTTTATTATTTCTAAATTTTCACTTTTCCTATTCCTTAAGATAACATTCCTAATCCCTTGCCAGTATTATCTATTTCCTTTTCTGCTTCAGTACCAAACTTGAGCCTATTTTAAAATTTCCTAATCTCTGTTTATGCTTTTTTCTCTTTAAGTGCTCGATACCTTCTACCTCCTCTTTTCTTCTTTTTATTCTCATCAGGAACTGGTAAAGGTTTATTTAACTTAGCAGGAGGTGGTTCCTATATTTTTTGAAACCTATTCATCATCTTCTCTTTTAATTGCTCACCAATCTTTCCATTTGGAGAAGTTTTAAAGTTATCTACTCTAGCTGCTAAAGCCACATTAGTTGATAACATCCTAACTATATTCTTCTAAAATTTAGATGGAGCTCCTTACACTAATTCAAGAGAACTAAACAGTCCCATATTTCTGTCTTAGCCTACCTTACTAAATCCTAACAAATTTTATTTTAAAGATCCCATGACTTATATGTTGCAGGCTGGCATATTTGCTAGCTTGTCCACTCCTCCTGATTTAGCGATTATTTTAGAGGCAGCTTGAGTCCCTATCAATGCTGATAAGTTAGGAGCAATAAATTTCATCCTTGACTCAATGTATGCAAGCACTAAATATTAGACATTATATTACAATTAAGATTATAATTTTCAAGCGTAAGTATCTCATTACATAAATGCTCAACTTTTTAAAGTTCTTCCTCCGATAATAATTACCCTTGAGTGGAGGATGCAGCTACATTAACAGCGACAACTTAATGGCCAGATAATATAGATAGAAAGTCTATTTTTCTTAAATCACATTGATTTTTAATTAAGGACACGATTTTAACATAATCTAATGGATTGGTGATAATTTATTCCAATTCTGGAAACCTCTTATAATAGACATCTTTGAGTCTTTTATGAATGTTATTGATTCTATTGTGATTAAAATAAATACTCTTTCTCTATTGCTGAACAATAATCATTAGTTTTCAATATCAATTAATATTCTTCATGTAAAGATTAAACTTCTTCTTCCCTTAAATTCTAAACTCTTTCATAAAATTTCTAAAACTCTTAATCCTTGAAGAAGTTGGAGCTAACAACTTCTATTTCCATTACCTCTTACTCTTAGTCTTCTAAATCATCCAAAAAGTTTGAGTCTAACATTTTAATTTATAATTTATAATTCTTATTTTCAAAATGGCTTCAATAAATGAACTTAAGGATGTCTTAAAAGAAACACTGGAGGACAGAGGTGTTATGCAACAACTTAGAGCAAGGGTTCGAGCTGAGATATTTAATGCCCTTAATGATCAACCATAAGATAAGCCTTAATTATCAATGGGTAACTCATATTTAAATTTTTAGAAAATATGATCATTAATGATTTAATAAGAGAATACTTACAGTACAATCACTATGATCATTCTTTATCTGTATTTTCCCCTGAGGCTGGAATGCCAGATGAACTATTAGATAGAAACTTTATTTCAAAAAAATTAAAAATAGTTGAAGACAACAATTCGAAACAACTACCCCTATTGTATGGACTTGTATTTGGAATGAAAAAGGTTATCAACTAAGAAGTGAATACAGAGCCAGGATAGTAAAAATATAAGAACATATTTCCAGATAATGGATAAATTAATGAATAAAAGAATGAATTTGAATTTTAAGGCAAGAAAAGATGATATATCATATAAATATTTCCTTATCAATTTTTAAAGACAAATATTTAACCACAGCTGGTTATGTACCAAATAGTATTGTTAATTCAAAATTTTATTTAAGATATAAAGTTCTCCATTTTTCTACTTCAAAATTTGATACATTAAATTACTTAGCCACCTAAATTGGTAGTTCGTCGTACATTTAAACGAACCCTGAATACAATATTCTAAATTCATCTCTATCTTTGAGTGTGACATCACATAAATACAAATTCTAAACCATCTCTTTCATGCCTAACCTATTATCCAAATACATATTATATTAATTGATTCTCTCCTTAACATCATAAATAAAATATAATGACTCCCCATCTAATTTAGGGCATGCTTTAGTATTAAGATAAAAAAATAAATTTTAATTAGTTATCCCAGTATGAATATTGACTGATAATTCAAAATCTTATTAACTATTAAGATATTCTTACATGGACGTGTAGAGGAAATCTTACTCAATTCTCTTCGGTTTATGAAATGCAGTAACCTTTCTTTTTATTGGTGGTAATCTTTATTACTAGCCTGATTATTGTGGAGCAGGTATTCTCGTAGGTATTTTGGCATTTTTTTACTATTAAAAAGTGATTACTTCACCTGCTTCAGAATCAGAATCTGAATCAGATTAAATCTTTGATACAGACTAGGATTTTATTTATTATTAAGGTTTAGCCTATATTTTCTATAATTTTTATGTAAATTAATCTTTATTTTTCCAAATACTCTTTTTCTTTATTTGTCTCCACAATAAGTTCATAAACTGGGGGCCGGAATATTCGAAGAGCATATATAAAATATAATTATCCTGATCGAAATATGCGAATAAAATGTTACCATCTACAAGAAAGTTGAATGCCTTCTATTTGACCGACTTTTACAGAATTTCTTAACATGTATAATTTTTTTAAATTGTATGAGACATTTAAAGTAAATCTGATTTTATAGTTAATGTCAGCTTTAAGTCATCATACGTATCTTTTTTCATCCTTAATGGCACATTTTCAATCATTTGTTTGAAATAGATATGAGATGCTGAATTAAGTTTTCTAAATAATAATTTTGGCTCAAATTTATGTTTGTTTATAGTTAACTATGTTTTCAATTTCATAGAATTTAATAATTTATCGAATAGATTCAGCTTGGTTGAGCCATATTGAAATAATGACAAAATTTTTTCGTTAAAATTTTTGTAAGTATCAATTCTCTTCAAATTATATTTAAGAACTAAATATTCAATTATTTATGATTAGTCTACATTAGGAGCAATATAGCGATAATTATCCATATTATTTGATAATTCATAAAAGAATCTCCTACATGTTTTTTTGAGATAATAGATATCTTAATAATCCTATATAATGAATGTTATTATTATTCTCAAACAATTTTGGCTACATTTATCAAATAAACCAGAGCTAATGATTGGTTGTTATACTTTTTTAGTTTCCTTATATCTAGATTGGACTTATGAATATTATTATTTCTTTTATAAACTTTATGATTTTTATTTCTTCATTAATATTTAATATAAATTCATTTGTGTGATTTTTTATATTTCACAACATTATTAATTTGCGGCACAATTATTTTTTCATCTTCTGGCACATCTAACAACTGATTTGTTTCATATTATGGTGACCGCTTTTCTTCAATGAAACACTTATCCTCCTTGTTATGGATTAGTTCTTTCAATATATGCAGAATAGATAACCATTAGGCAGCTTCGATTTTCAATTTAGCATACATATCATTAAATTGTCTTATATCTTGATCTTCCCCTTTAATGGTTTGGATATTAGTTATTTATCCCATTAAATTAAATTTGATTTTATAATCCCTCATTGATGGTTTAATGTAGGTTATAATTTCATATAACAATTGTTCTTCCAACTTGAATTCGTTATATCCGAGAGCCACATACTATAATAATAATAACAATTAAACAATCGATCCTACATTTGCTAAGACCACTCCCAAATTAGGATAAGTTACTGTCATTTCTGATTGTATTCGATTAAAAGTAAACACAAATGAATATATTCCTCCATCACCAATCATTCGAGAATGAAAATTCTACCCAACAGCTTGCGTAGTAACTTACATATTACTCAGGTAGCTAGATTCCGTAATGCAGTCGAAGATTATTCCTTTGTTCACTTTCACATGGGTAGCTTAAAAACTTAATTAAGTATACTGAGGAAGCTAAGGAGTTAAAGCTAAGAAGTATGTTTAAGGTATGCTGATTCTTTGCATTTTTATACTATCAAATTGCTCCATTAATACATTTAACTAAAGAATATTTTATGATTTATTATCTGCAAAGTATTCATCAATAACCTGATCTGATGCACATTTCTATAACCCATCCAAAAATTCGGGTTTACATCTTTTCAGAACTATCACAAACGATCTTAAACATTCTGCAACTTGATCATATTCTAACTAAGGGTTAATAGGTGTTAATATTGTCTTAGATCCTTGGACATGTTTGACGACTTTTGCTTAATCTGTGAATATAGTGTAAGTGTTAATTACTTCGCTGCCTTAAAATTCATATAATAAAGGTGTGAGTATATTATTATATTAATCAAAGGGATCGATGTCATTATCTGTTTAGTTGAACAGACCTATTTGAATTGAGTTCATTTAAAAAGTGTAATTTATTGATTGGGCCATCTACAAATTATCAGTTATTATCGGAGGCAAACCCCCTTCAAGCCAGCATATCATGTTAGATACTAAATATCCAAAACTTAATAAATAAATCGCTAAAGTTACTAAACCTCCTATGGTGCTTCTCTTGGTTCTTTCATTATTAATGATTCTTAGTTGTAAAGGAATTCCAAATTGATCTATGTTTTTAAGTAAATACATTTTTATAAATATGATATTATTGATATTATTAATTGTTTTTATTTTATATAATCTAAATAAAAGAGTAAATATTGAATTATAATTCCCATTCTGATTCAATATTTATGAGTTTCAATTTAAAATAATTAAATAATGCTAATTGATGACCATAAAATAATCATTCAATGCGCTTTTAGATCAATCATAATATAATTAAGTTTTTACTACTTTTATTTTAGAAATATTAAATTCTTCCTTGAAATATAATTAATAATTAGTATAAAAATAAAAAACTTTATATATGCCTGGTCTGAGATTATTCTATTTGGTAATTGTCACATAAGTATACCTCTGTAATAGTTAATGCAATAGTAATTGTGTTAGTTGTAAAGGGACAACATGCTCAAAATGCTCGAATAATTATGAATTATTTATAAATGTTTGCATTAAGTGCTATGATGGATTCTACTCAAGCGGCTATGATTGTGAGTTTTGCCCAAGTGGATGTTTAAAATGTAGCAGTAAAACTTAGTGTTCAAAATGTTCAGATGGCTATTAACTTAACAATAATATTTGTGCCTGGTCTTAATCAGGAGGTTCAGGAAGTTCAGGAACTTAGGTAAATCAATGCCCTAACTGCTCCGTTTGTAACGGAGATTAGTGTAAGATTTGCGATGGTCTTGAATACAAAATAGTGGAAGGTAAGTGTGTTACATGTGACTCGAATTGCGAGAGTTGCTTGTTTGGAAATTGCTATAAATGTAAAACTGACTATGCCTTAGATAATAGCAAGTGTACTAAATCAACAACTACAGCATCGAATAATCCTAACACCAGTACTAATTCAACAAATACTGATACGAGTTAAACTAATTAAAATTCCAATCAAAATAACTAGAACAACCAAAATACTACTTAATAATCTAATTCAACGAACTCAAATGATTAGAACAACTAAAATAAAACTACAGAAACAAACACAAATACGACTTAGAATTAGAATTAGAACAGTTCAAATGATTCAGCATAAAACACACAAGTGGACAATTAAAATACAACTAACAATGCATCAGAAAGTAACACAAGCCAAACCTCTGAAACTTAATCATCTAATTACACAAATTATACTAATTATACAAACATCACTAATTAAACCGTTACTACAAGTGAAAATAAAGACGAGTCAGATGGTTCTCCTGTAGTTGTAATTGTTTTGGCAGTTGTAGGAGGATGCATTTTAATACTGATAATCTCTATTATTTGCTTTAAATGTTGCAAGAAAAAACATAGCATTTATAAATCTCCCGAAGAAGCTAAACCCTCGACTTCCAGTAAATCTATTAAGGAAATATAAATGTATCAAGTAAATATACAATGAATTTATAATTTAATAATTAATAATATATATTTTCATGAAATTGGTACCCTTGTTAAGGCTAATGGAACTAGAGACATTGATAATACTAAAGTGCCTGATGCTAGAAAAAGTTAATCATAAGTAAATTATTTGATTAAAAAAAAGTTTGATAGGGGTGCTAAAATCGCTCCTATCATGGAACTTACAACCGTTATAGGAATTAGCCTTTTACCCAAATAATTTCCATATAATTTTAAATAAGCTGGCAAAGTAATTATTGATACTGCCCTTTCAAAAATATTCACCCCAATATACACTAGAATTACATAATAATTTTACATACTGCGAAAGCTATTTGATCATTCCCATATATTGGTAAAAGCATCCCTGTAATTCCTGACATAACGAATACAAAAATTAATAGAGCTCGATAATCAAGTTTGTGAGACAGATATCCCCAAAATAAGTTAAAAATTGCAGAAATACCTTGCGCTAAGAAATCTATGAATGTTACATAGTAATCATTATTAATCTAACATAAATTATAAGTTCATACTTTTGATATTGAATAAACCTTGTAATTTATGGATAATGATATAGCAAAATATAATAAAACTATGTTTATTGACTAAATCAGAAGAAAGTCTTTTGAAAATATGGCTTATTTCAATCTCATTTCCCCTAAAATACTTTTTGAGTTTTGTTTTTCAATTTCGAATGATTCCATTATGGGTGATGGTTGTATCATTGAAATTTCTTCAGTCATGACCTAATGCAACAGTTATTATTTGAGAGATTTCTTTCTAATCATAAACGATCCAACGAATATCATGACAGCTAAAACAATTGATAACTTTTTCAGTGCCTCAGGCACATTTGATGAAACATCAATATCAAAATATTCAAATTTATTTTTTCCATTTTCAATCTATGAATATTTAATTTTAATACAGGTATTTTTGCTGGTTCGTTATCTGGATTTACTAAGTAAGTTACCAACAGGATGAAGATCACTACTCCAACTCCTGCAACAGCTGATATCACTCCTTGAATGATGGCTTCTTTCCCTCTATAAAAACTCCATAAGCAAGTTAATGCTGGGTATGCACTCATAAACTCTAATATTCCAAACAAAACATAGAATAAGGCTATAAATAAAATATAGTTGTCTGTGTAGGGAGCGATAATTAGACAAGCACACTATAAGATTCCAAGAAATCTAACATGAAACAAATATCCGACTTTTTCAGCTATCTATAATGAGAATATAGTGAAGAATCCTCCCAAAGCAGCCATAATAGAAATTGGAAGCGTATTATACTAGGATTAAATATATTCTTACATCTATTGTAATATGTGGTTAGCGAGTAATGTAATAAGAAAAATAATATAGATTGCACCTTCCCCAAGTGAATAAAAATGATTAAGCAAATCGTAATATTAGAAGTCCAATCAAACAAATTTTTTTATCTGAAATCATATAAGTATTATTTCAAGAATTCTTCTAAATTTATAAATAATTTAATCAAAGTCTATCCATTAGATGATGATATATAAGAATATTTTTTCAATAATTTTGCCATTTTTATATTTTATTATTATAATTGATGAATGATTTTCATAGAGTCTTCACAGATTAATTGACTCCTGATTTTGAGGAAAGTAGAGTAATATTGGCTGGATAGGTTGTGATGGTGACTAGTATAACAGAGGAACATTATTCTATGTAAGTCTAAGATAACAAAGGATCATTTGAATTTGTTTGGGAAAAAGAAATTAAATTAGGGGAACATGTTATAGTTATTGGAAGATTCTTTTTGAAAAGATTCAATAATTTTATCATTAAGAAGATATATGCCTCTCAAATTTCTATAATCGATTCAGATCAATATATGATATTTTTGATGGAAGTGATTTTGGCTTAAAAGAATAATTTTAAAGAAAAGAAGTCTGACGTTGATGATAAGCATGAATTTAAGGTTTAAAAGCAAAATGTAAAATAAAATGAATTACTTTCATAAATGGCTGTGAGCCTATTCAAGAAGAGTGTTATCATAAATCTTGGAGATAAATCTGCTAATTAATAGGAAATATTTTCAGATGTAACAATCAATCTATATAGATCCCTCAACCGACAACAGAAGAAGATAAAAACTTGTATGAAAATATTTTATAGCGGCTAAAATAAATTGGAATGATGAATGCAAATAACTCTCTCAACATAGACCATGCATTTAAACTAATTAATATTATATTAAGACACCTAGAACAGGTCTAGAAATTAAATATCAAATAAGCTATCATATTCATTAATAAACAATATTAAACCTTTGGATTGAATATTTTTAATGATTCGTTAGCCTATTGTTTATTTAATGTTTTAGTTTCCAAATCATTAGCTTTAGAAGGAGGAGATGATTCAATATAACATTATTAATAAACAAAAGTTAACTAAAATGAATGATTCAAATATTTTATTAATAAATATATACTTTTCCATATAAATATTATATATTGTTAATTTAGAAATTCTAAAAAATATTCTCATTATTATTACTTTACTTCTAAATCTTCCTTCATTTTATGGGCAATTCAAAGGCGAAACATAGTGAAAAGGGCCAAATACTTGTTTAAACATAAAAAGAGCTTTACTTTGTAAACGAAACCATCTTTGGTTAGGTTTTTCTCAATGTGACATAACCTGGTTTTCAAGCAGGGATTGTTAAGTTAAGGGTATTTTAATTAGCATAAATCAGTTTATTGGCAAAGAAAGAGCACACAAAGTCGAGTATTATTATACAGGGAAAAATGTTCAACGAGTGGATTACGATCTCAATAATAAATTCTTAGATACAGGGCTAGAACTAAAGAATTTTGGAAATGAATTACCCATAGCTTAAGAAGTTTATCCATTTCAGCTTCCTTGAAACCTATAATCTACATCTTTCAATGCTAAAATGAAAGATGATCATTACGCATACATAAAATATTATATAACTGTTCAAGTTGTACCCAACATAAAGCAAGGTGAAAAAAAGCAGAAAATGAAAGAAGTTATCAAATACAAATTACCCATAATTATAGCAAAACAATACTATCCAATTGAGAGACCATTTAGTCAAGACTTTAGGCAAGACGTCTAGTTTTGTTGTTGCTGTAAAAAGGGGTTTGCTATACTTCAACTAAAAACACCAATGTAGGATTTTAAAACAGGAGACAATGTCGAACTAAAAATGTTTCTCGATTTGACAAGATCTCCTAAAGATATAATAGAAATGGAAATAACATTTAATGCAGTGATTAAGGTAGTATTTCAAATGCTAGGAACTGCAGTGAGGTTTTTCGATCTAACTTACAATTACCAATAAGTACAGGGTGTTAAAGCAGGATAGTCAAGAGATTATAATATAATAGTCCCAATAACTTAAATTTAAGATAGTGAATAATACAAAAAAGTTGATATTCAAAGTTCTACCCATACTGTTAACATAATATATAGACATTTTATTAAGATAAAGCCAAAATTTTCTGGATGTAACTGCTGCTTTAATTGGGATGTGGAACTACCTATAACAATAGTAAGACCTCCATAACAGGCATTTGAAGTAATCAAATAGAACCCTGAATTGTATGTAGTACCCATATCTCCACCATAAGATATTGTATGGCACCCTGCAGTTTAACATTAATAGAGCTTGAGTATAAGTTAGAACTAGGGAGGTGAGGGATAACCATTAATAGAAATGAACTAGTATTAGAATCAGGAATACAACTAATATCATGCCTATAATTAGAATTATCAACCAATGAATAATAGTGTTCATCCAGAGTAGAATAAATAATATTGATCTTAAATAAAATGGAAAAAAATAAAATATCAATTATTCATATTTATAGGAATTCTTCAATCGATAGTCTGCCATCCTTATCTTTATCATATTTTAGTACTAACAACAGCACCTCTTGATGAGTATATCTCAATCCATTTTCGTAAAAGTATTATTATAACTAACTTAATTAAATTAATACATCTGATACACCAATATAATTGTCTTTCGTTAATTGATCAATCTATAGAAATAGACGTTAATCTCCATTCAATTTAGCAGGTGGCGTCTATACTTTGTTTAAAATTTCATACAAAATCTTTATTGTTTCTTTAGAAAATATTTCAACTAAGGGAAGGGCTAGCTATTATGCCAGAGGTAATTTATTCTACATTATATCTGCATGATACTAAGAGAATGGTTAGATTAATTATATGAAATCTGAGAACTTCATTTATTCTGAAGGATAATTTCTAAATAGTCCTAATGAGGCACCTCTCTTTTGTTACATAAATTCATCCATATCATGAGGATCTATAAATCCTCTATAATACCTATCAATAGCCTTAAAAGCATCAAATGCATTAAAATCCTTCTAAAGCGCTAATTATTGCTTTAATTTTTCCACCTTCAACTCCCAATCCAAAAGGTATTCTAAAATATCAACATATTTAGATTTTTTGATTTTCTAACTTTTCAATATAGACTTTGGTGCGATTCGTCTTAAAGCTAATTCACATCTTAGCTCTTACTTTTATGTCAGATATTTTTTTTCCGATTAACTTGTTACATTTACTCTTAGTTTAGGATTAGAAATATTTTCCCTCTTTTTGACAGTTGATGCCACCCTGCTAGAGGATGTATTAACTTTAGTTTACACCTTCTTTACGGGAGATGATGACAATTGTTTCTAAGGTGTTTAAAAATCACTATGAATGACGCTTTATTTGGGACTTTAATTGATTTCGATGGGCATTTATTTTAGCTGTTAAGCCCATTACTTAAATAGTTCCAAATCAATTTAGCCATCACCATAAAAATCTAACCTACGAACTATATCATCTAATTCATCTTAGTAAATAAAAGTAGTCTATTATTAAAAATATTCCTTAATATGTTCTCTTGAGCCAGATTATAGTTATATGTTTTGAGGTATGCATAATGTATTCATCAACCTGATTTCTTTATCAATATGTTTGGCTAACTGATAAATCACCTCCTAAGTAAGTTAACCCGCTGGTTATAGAGAGCATATAGCATTGCGAAGTTTCTCTTCGCTTGGTAGTATTAATCTCAAGAAGTCAGGATATCTTAAATCCTATTTATAAAAGATTATATGGCAATCTCTTAATGTTTATAAGAAACCATTTTCATGCAGAAACTTCTATACTGAGACTGGAGTAATAAAACCCTTTGATATAAATTGTAATTACCTTCTCCTAAGTATCAACTGCCTTGAATGCCAAATATGGATGATATGATTTCATTGATGTTAAATATTATCGACTCATTTCTACTGTTTTTTCTATTTATGATACTTCAATAAAAAAATCGCATAGTTCCATTAAAAAAAATAAAACAAATAAAAATTTATTAATTTTCAATTTTATAAGCATTCTTAGAGTTATCTAAGATATTCAATTGTTTGATACTATTATTCCTTTAAACTTTATATCTCTTAATCCACATCTTTGAGGACATCACACTTACTCACCTTCTTAGAAATAATAATACCTAATTGAATTATGACGACATATTCTGGAATTCATACACCTATTGTGTCAATAAGTCATGAGTTTTATTCAAATTCATCTAAATGTTATCAACCTTATGTTTCAGTATCTCAACATCATTCCCTGAATCCTTTACAGTTAGTTTATCTATTTTCTTTTGAATCTTCAATGAACTGTCTATAAATGATCTTAACGACTAATCTATATGCGAATTGTATTCTATGATCTTTTTGTCTGTTTAATTTTTATGTTGAGTAAAAGATTCTTCTATTTATTTTATTCGAGTCTCAGATTTTACCAATCTTTGTGTAATATTTGATATTTTTTCCTAAAATTGTAACAAAATTTCTTATAATTATTTTGAATTCATATTATTAGCTCTATTCGATTTCTCACTTTATTTATTTTATATATTACCTTTTCTCTAATCGATCTTCAATTTACTCAAATCTTTTCTCAAACTCATTGAGCAATAACATTAGAGCTGAATCTCCTTGATTTCCACTCTAATATTTTGCAGTTTCTTATTTTGTTGCAAATTCTTAAACACTTTCTTTTTTTGAATAGCTTCTACCTTTATCTACATCTATGGATTAGAAATGAAAGGATATAGACGCATTTTTGGGTAAACCTGAATTTTCAATACTATTTGTCAATAAATATTGATCATTGTAACTTTCATTCTATACCATTTATTTCTCCAAAAGCAATATTTTATCATCCACTGTCCTATTCATATCCTGATTTTCCTTCATTTTATTAATAAGCCTAAAGTCATCTTAAGTTTTTGTTCTTGGTCTGCTCATTCAAATTCGAAAAATTATTATTTTTTTTTATTTTTAAAAATTCTGTTGTTTATGTTAAATATATAAAGTAATTCAAAAATGAAGAAAACATGCACCCATTAATTTATCTATATGAATTAATTTTAATTTTGAAAAAAGAATGTCTCAATAGTCGTTAAAGAACAAAAAAATTATGTTTAATAGTTAGACACTTGACTCCACCAGTTATGATAAAAGAACATCAAGATTTTTAGCCACCCTCGATTAGACGGAGGAGATCAATACTGAAAAAGCATTCTTGTAATAATAAAATAATTACCCTAAAGCATTTTATTAGATTCATGTCAAGAATTAATAGCACTGCATAATGATCAAAATAAATAAGAGATTGAATAAGCAATAAAATAAAATTAATCCTATGAATTTGTAGCATAATTGGTTCATCAAAAGTTATAATTACTAAAGCGAGATTTTGTAATGAAGGAATATGAAACCATTATCGATAAAGAGAACAATAAATCAACTATGATATTGGAAACTGAGGATAGTTTTTAACTTTATAACAAGTTACATGAATCTAACTTGAGATGGAAATCCCTCTATT
The DNA here is from genome assembly GCA_016759055.1 of Paramecium bursaria. NCBI lineage: Eukaryota > Ciliophora > Oligohymenophorea > Peniculida > Parameciidae > Paramecium > Paramecium bursaria. The sequence continues at coordinate 113,488 of VMTU01000191.1, forward strand.
TTCAAGAAGCTAGACAATTGATAGACATTACTAAAGAGTTTAGACAGACTGCAAAGGATTTAGAATAATAATAATAGTATATCCAACAATTAGAGACCAAATTAGATTATATGGAACAGAAATATTTAAATTTCTTTTAGTCTCATTATTAGGCTAATGAAAACGATTCCTGTAACATCGAGGAATACGTTTAGTAAGTAAACGATAACAGCTAGATATTAAAAATTTAATTAAACGAGTCCCGTTAATTATCGATGAATCTTTCTAGAAGGCTCTAAGAAGAACTTCTTAAGGTATTAAAAATTTTTTATTAAAGATTTAAGGATCTTAGGAGTTGAGAATAGCAGATTTGCAGTACATCATGAATTTGGAGGAGAAAGAATGAAAGAATTTTGATATTATATACTAATTAAGAATTCATCAGACGACCTGTTGTCTATATATTACGTTGTATTTGATCATATTTCAATAATTAAAATAAATAACAAAAATTTTTTTTATCACCACTTAAAGAATACGCAATGAACTGGGAACAATACATGAATGTTGAAGAGGATGATGAGTTCCAAGAGATGGCTCCCCTATAATTGGTTCGAAGGGATGCAATAATATATGAAGCTGATGAATAGGAGATAAGTGATATCTTGACTGAAAACTCCGATAAGGTGTATGAATGCTTAGAATGCCCCATCTGTTTAGAGGAAGAGGGTACGATACCACTTAAATGGGAACACTAGTTTTGCCACAAAGACATCCACACTATTGTTTAAATGGCACAATCCACAAATAACATTGTTAAATGTCCGATATGTAGATAATACTAAAATGTCAAATCAATAGATGAGTTAATCAGAATAATAGCATGATTGTTTGTATATATACTTTTTCTTTTTCTTTAATAAAGATATCATTAATTATTTTCTAAGAATGTTCATCTCTTTTTAGTTTTTTTCTTCTTCTTAACCTCTTACTCCTAAAGTTTTTTCTCCTATTCAATAAGTTCCTCAAAAGTTAGTTCATCTAACTAATCATTACTAAGATTTTCATCATGATGCGGTAAATTTTAAATCTTTTCAAGATTTATCTTTTCACCATTATATCCCTCAAATACCTTTATGTGCTTATCCTTAGAAAATAACAACTGCATTCGCTCAATTTGAGTGGTTAGATAAGTATTTTTTAAGAAATTAAATCCGCCAAATAAATAGACTTAATTTGTAATTGCATCCAAACAAGCACTCGCTCCAAATCTAAATTCCGGTAAAGCCGTTTAAGCTAACATGTCTTTAAATGTTAGTTCCTAAATATCAATCAAGTAATGTATAAATTTCCCCCTAAAATCATTGAAACTTAAATATTATTTATCACTCACCTAAATTGTAACACCAAAACCTATCGCTTTGGGTATTTGACATTTTACTTATGACCAAGTAAGCGTGAATAGGTTAAGTATATGAGCATCTTATAAATAAGTTCTGTCAAATAGATTTTGTGTATTTGAACCGCCAGCAATAATCAAAGTTTAGGCTGTTCCTATTGCCAAGTGGCTATGTCTAGGCTATGGAGGTTATCCTTTAGTATTAATAGGAATGAAATCACATTAATCTATACAAAATTAGTCTATTGCATTAGTGACTTTCATTTAATCATCAAAACCTCCAAATATAATTAATCTGAATTCTTGATGTTAGGTGAGTGTATAATTTATTCTATGCTATATAGGTTTCGTGCACGAATCGATTGCTATGACTTATTTCTTAATTATATCTGCAAAGTAAACAAGTTTATTATGAAAACGATTGTAGTTGCAAATAAAGAAAATGCTATCTTTGAGCAAATATGTCTGATGATGAATGAAATTATAATCCATGCTCTCTTAAGTTTAAAATACAAATGACTCATCAATCTTCCATTGATTCTTATTTATGAATGACCCCATCATCTGATTATTGGATATATAGATTAGAAGTATTTTGTTATTGAATATATGTAAGGCTGAAAATAGAGTAGATGTCTTAATGTTTAGGTTTAAAGGACGTTTCCAGAGTGCATATGAAATCTCCTGATGCTAACTATACTTTTAAACACCAAGAGAATTTTCAATTTTTTACATATTTTTTTTATTTATTATATAATTCTCAACCATCATCTTATAGTATTTCGACTTGATCCTTTTAGGAGCAAAGATTAACACAAAAATAGATTTCATCATCTGCTGGTATCTCTAAGGCTAAGACATGTTTTTCATCTTTTTTCTTATTGGTGAAAGTCACATTCTAGAGTAAAATTTAAATAGATACTTTAGCATCATAATTAAGCTCTATCTGGATTATATCATCTTTAACGAACTTGAAACTTTTGGCTTGAATATTATCCTCCTTCTTTAAATGAGACCATGAATAACCATTACTAGATATTAGATAAGATCCATGACCAACATTATTGTAATCAAATTTGAAACTAATTCAATAAAATTATTACTTCTTTGAAGATAGCACATTCTTAAGACACACTCCCAATCCTACAAAGTTTTGAATATTTGAAACTTTTAATAAAATCTTTGAATTCTCTATCAACTATGGCTCAATCAACGCAAATCTATTATCATAATTCTAATTCTGATTCTAAATGGCTGTTTTATCAGTAACAACAATATCAGGAGATCTCATAGTTTAACTAAAAACGTATTATGGCTAAACATTTGCTTAAATGAATATTTTTTCAAATGGTTTATTCATCTTTCCAATTTGAGATTTAAAGTTCTACAATAGTTAATTCATTTGATTTTGAAATTCATTTGCCTATTATTTGATATACAAAATACTAGTTTGTTGTATTAATCATAAACTTTTTATGGTTTATATGATAATTCTAATTTTCCCAATGAACTCGTATTATCAATAATTTTCTTAATATCTTATTTCAAGGATTCAATATTCTTATGTTAGTTGTTTATAATAGTTTAAAGTATCATGGGTATATTAAGAAAATGATTCTAATCTAAAAACAATTGCTATCTAGTATTTTTATGGCTTGAATTAATTGACTCCTCCAATAGCTTTATCTACCTAATTTGGATTATAATAATTATTACTATGCCATCTTCAAAACAATGTCTTTCAAATTGAATAACATTTTTTAATGAACTCCATCAACCATCTAAACTAAATTTTCCACAGTATTCCCTATTTGTCTCCCACCAATATTAGCTTTAATATTTTACAACAATACCTGCAACTTCTTAAAGAAATATTTTAAGTGGTAACACTCTATGCTTTTAATGCTTTTAAGTTCTACATACTGGGCATATGAGACCAAAATCCTTACAAGTTGTCTCAACGCAGACAAAATTAAGCTATTCACCTTCATGAAGCTCACCCAATGGACATAGCATATATTAAAGAGTCTTAATATCCTCCATAGCAAAAAAATACAAAATAAATATATATTTAATTCATTTGCTCTTTAATTCATAAAGGTCTCCTCGTTTTTACAAAGAAACCGGTATTTATTATCTTATGGTTTTAACTTCCTCTAGATCAATTTCATGGATCAGAACTGCAGGATCCTATTGTGCCTACACCAATACCCTCCCCCATGGATCAATCAAACTAGAATGACCCCATGCCTAATATATACCAGCATCATCTCCACGGTATCTTGCTGCTGAAACACCAGCTAAATATACTTAATTATCTAAAGCTCGAGCTCTTAATAGCAATTCCCAATGTAAGGGTCCTGTAGTCTAATTAAATGCTCCTGGATAAACGAGAAACTGACATCCCCTCTCTCTCATAATTTACGCTAACTCTGGAAATCTGATATCGTAGCAGATTCCAATTCCAAATTTACCATATTACGTATCAACAACACATATTTCATTTCCTTAACTAAAAGTCTTAGACTCAAAGTATGTGATCTTCCCTGGAATATCTATGTCGAATAAATGAGTTTTGGAGTATTTCCCAACAAGTTCACCATTGTTGAAACACAAAGCAGTGTTGAATAGCTTATTATCTTTCCCCTTCTCTGGAATTGAACCTCCAAACAACAAGAGATTATATTTTCTTGATAACTCAGATAAGAAGTCATAAGTTTCTCTGTTGTTTGGATCGGAGAAATCCTCTGAGTTATTCTATAGATGAATTGTTTAATAATAGCTATTGAAGCACTCACCTAAAATTACTACTTGGGATCCTTACTCTACAGCATCTTTGATATTTTGAGCAACAGTAGCTAACGTTTCCTTCTTTTGGCTATGTATGATGTTTTATATGAGAGCTACTCTCAATTTATTAATCATATTAATATTCATTTACATTAAAATTAATATAGATCTTATCTTTTTTAACTAAGTGTGGGAATCTATTTTTATAATTTCTCGTTCTCTGACAGATCAACTTCTCCAATAAATACTCCTGGTTTTTGTTCTGCTTGTACTAATACTTAACCCCACGGATTGACTAACATTGAATGTCCCCAGAATTAATATATATTCGGATCATCTCCTTGGTAAGTTGCTGTTGATACGCCTATGCAATAAACATTATTGTCAACTGCTCTAGCTCTAAGTAAAAGTTCCCAATGCAAAGGACCCCTAACTGGATTGAATCCCCCAAGATATACAATAAGTTAACATCCCTTAGTTCTCAGAGCTTATGCTAATAACGGGAATCTCAAATCATAGCATATGCCAAGTCCAATCCTACCACATACAGTATCAAACACAGTAATTTCATCTCCCTTCTTAAAAATATCAGATTCTTATATTTGCAACTTTCCAATATTGTTTCCATCGAACAAATGAATCTTATGATATTTACCTAGTAACTGTCCATCTTATACACATATAGCCGTGTTGTAATAAACTTCACCAATTTTTTCAGGCAAACCAGCAATAATTACTATTTTATGTGTTTTAGATAGTTCCACAATAAAGTCATATGCAGGACGATTATTTGGATCATCGAAATCTTCAGCATTTTATTAAAGGTATGGTTTATAATAATAGCTAGTAAAACATTCTCCCAAAACAACTAATTTAGCTCCTTGTTAAATGGCTGATAAAATTAATGGTTAAACATTCTTTAAAGTTTCCGCCTTAGTTGGATAAATTTCAACCTAAACAATACCAACTTTATACTACATTATTAAAGAAAATAAATTAATGAAATAAAAGCTTAAACTTTTTGATATCGCTGCCAATCTAACAGATGATCAGTTCAAAGGAAAATATCATGGCAAACACCATCACCAGCCTGATATTGATGAGGTCATAAAACGATCAAATGAGGTTGGATGTGAGCATTTATTGATCGCAAGTGGCAATCTAAGTGATCTGAAAGAATCAATTAAATTGTGTGCGTTAAGCGAAAATTATTACACTACAGCTGGTGTACACCCATGTCGAGCAGCAGAATATAATCCAAATTATTGGAATCAACTACTTAAATATCGAGATGAGGCATTTTAATTAAAGAAACTAATTGCAATCGGAGAATGTGGTTTAGATTACGACAGATTGGAATGGTCAACAAAGTAACAATAGTACCAAGCTTTCATACCACATTTCGAATGGGCTGATAAATTAAAATTGCCTCTATACCTCCATAACAGGAATACAGGAGATGACTTTTATAACATATTATAAGAACATAAACATCAAATTCATGGTGGAGTGGTACACTCATTTACAGGAAAAGCAGAAGAATTAGAGAAAATATTGAAATTTGACTTATTTGTAGGAGTGAATGGCTGCTCATTAAAAACTGAAGAAAATATTTAAACAGCCTTGTAGATACCTTTAAATAAATTATTATTAGAGACAGACAGTCCATATTGTGAGATAAGAAATACTCATGCATCAATGAAATATGTCAAAACCTAGTTTCCCTCTTAAAAACATGAAAAGTATAAGCAAGTACAAATATATTTTTATAATTAGGGAAACTTAATAAAGTCTAGAAATGAACCATGCAAAATAGTATAAGTCCTAGAAATTATGGCTAGCTTACATAAAATAGATGAGAATGAATTGGCGTAAATCTGTTTTGAAAATACACTTAAATGTTTTAATTTATTAAAATGAATATTAATTAAATCAATAATTGGATATTATTTCAGAATTAAATTAATGTTTTTTTTCTTTACCAAAAATTAAATTTAATATTTTTTATAATTATCATAAATAGTGTTTTTCTATATTTGGAATATCATAAGGTGATCTTACCTGGATAGGAATTTATTAAACTTTTCGTTGATTCGCTAATGTTTATGCAATTTGAACTTTTTCTTGATTAAATCTTAGTTCCTGTTCGTGCTCCTCTTGTTATTTTTCATATAACAACCTGAGATCCGATAATTATTTTTTAAGCTAATCAATTTAGTCTTAATAAAACTCATTTTCTTATTTGACATTTTATGTATATTTTATTGTATTATGTAAATTAAATTACTTTAAATCCAACTCATATTTCAAATCTTTTAATTCTTATTCTTTCTTGATGAAATCCTCTCTAGCTTACTCCATTTCCAATATATCCGTTCTATTTTTCATTTTTAGCTTTTCATTTTCACTTTCCATCATAATCAATTCATTTGATAATTTCTCAATCCTGTGTTTATTACAATCAGCGGTTTTTAATTTTTCCACCATTAGAGCAATTTAATTTTAACACTCAGCCTTATCAACTTCCAACTGAGTTAACTATTATCTCAGATGCAAGTTTTTGTTTCTCTAATCCTAAATTTCCATTTAATAGTTTATGGGCTCTGGCTCGAGTGGTTTCCTCTTCAGTAGAGTAATTTATTATTTCAAAGATTCTACTTTTGATTTATTTTCGACATCTGATAATAGCAGAATTATTTACTTTCTTTAGCATTCATCCTCTATTGCTTTCTAAAACCATTGACTAATTTCTATAATTCATCTTTTTCATTTTATAATTAATTAACTGCTAATTCTAGTTGCGAAATTCTATTCTCATACTCAACTTTCATATTTCTCTTAGCAGCCTATTGATCAAATATTGCCTTCTTCTTCTAATCCAACTATTTAATGAGTTTTCTTTTCTCATCCTCCCATTCTTCTTGAATTTATTATGGACTTACGGTATTTTTAATATTATATATGATCTCCTTTGATTTCTTGCAATCATAGAGTTCTTATTTCAGTTAATCCCTGTTTTAAATTAAATCCACTATTTCGCCCTCTAATTTGAAGACCTATTCATTCTTGTTTCGTAATTAATCTCTAAGTAATTGTTCTTATGATTATTTCAAATTTAGTTTTTCAATCTACTTGTCCTTCTTTTCATTATCTTTAATTAGCTCATCATTTTATTAAGCTAACTCAGCTGCTCTTAATTGATATTCCTATAATTGCTTCTTAACTTCTTTCAATTATTTTTAAAGTTATGAATCCTCTGTTTACTATTTTATCTTATTTTCATCAAATTTGACTTTCTCCTTTGATCTCAATTGATCCAGATTACTTGGAGCATCTTTGAATTGCATAATTAAAGAATTTATGAAATTTTATAATATCAAACCAATAAAGTAGCATTGATACAACCATCCAATTCAGGATTATTCATAACTTGTGCGTATTTGCTCCATATTACCTTTCCTGTAGATGTCACTAATCCTAATTCAGACACATTAACCTTAAAAAAATATATTTATTTAATACCTCCATTATTGTTCCTTTAGTTATTACACCTAGAGTAGTATACAAATTAGATTATGGATTTTTCTTAACTCCTAATATAGGTAGGCAGAAAGTAGTTTTTAATTCTGGATGAGTAACATTAGCCTTTTTAAATCTCAATCCTGTTGGTCTTATATATCTTTCATATTTGGGAGGTTTTCTAGTAAATGTTTCAGGCACAAAGCAAACTTTGTTTATTTTTCTTTTCCAAGCCTTTTATTATCGTTTTCCAGATTTCATCACTTGAAACATTTCACCCTCAGAAAGTTATTTGACTTTCTGGATTGGTACGTCCCATTTTCCAGCCTTCTCTTTTCTTTGGTTTATAATATTGTATACCTTTTTTATTTAAGCATGTTTGTAAGCACTTTAGAATTGTTTGTTTATTCTCTATCTAAAAGATATGTTGGAACTGCTCCTTCCTTCACATCTTCGACATTGACATCAACATTCTTCTCTTCATGTGCATTCATCAACTTTCTCATTCTGACCTTCTCCTTGAACCTCTCCTTATTGAAGAGTTTAGCTTTCAATCCTGTCAATTGTTGTGCTTTCTGAGAAATTTCATGTGGCTCTCTAGCAGATTTCTTTCGTGCTCTCTCCTCAGTATCTAATCTCTTACCAAATCGCTTCTGATGAAGCTCAATGAAGTCGTGTTAAGGCATATTTTATTAATAAATATTTTAATGTCAAATGTTTTAATTAAGGCCTTAAATTCTCAGTTTTATGTAATATTCTAAATCAATTTACTATTCTTCGAATTGATATGAGAGAGCACCAATCAATAACCAGAAATAGTTCTAAAGAATATATCCGATCTAAATTTACTCCCATAAGGCCTATGGAACCTAATCTTATCCAGAATACGTCTCCCAGTATGTTTAAACAAATTTAATTTTCTCATCCTCCGACAATCCTTACTCTTTTGATATCTTAAAATAGGGATACTCCTTGTAGGTGTAATCCCACTCCATCTCAGAGAAGAAATTAGCGATTTCATAACCAGGATAATTCAGACCAGCATACTCAAAATCAATTAGATGGAGCTTCCTATAAATTTTCAATTATTACCTATCCTTTATTTTTGAGAAAGTTAGTCAAATTTAAATCGTTATGAGCAATAACCAAATCCAGTTCTTTAAGACAATCTGATTCAAATAATTTAAGAATTCTTGATTAAATTTCATGTGAAAATACACTCCTCAACTAATCGATAACCTTTTAAGGGGCCTTATTCTAGATAATCTCAAGAATTTTATCCTATAATCCAATTTAAGTTAAACTAACTTTGATGGATGCTTCCTTGTCGAATATTTCAGTAATTTCTTGATGATTTTTCAATTTGTGGAATTCACCAAGTAGCTTAGCAACTTGCAAGTAATCTCTTCTCAATTCGTACAATTCAACACTTTCATAGGGAAGATATTCTTCTATCCTTTATTGATTATCGGAGTATATTATTTTGGGAGCTAGATTCAATTCTGAGAGTCTCTACTGAAACTTAACCTCCTTTTCTCTATCTTGGAATATATGGAAAATTGATGAGTAATCTCTGTATATCAAAGTTTTAGTTGAAGATGAAACTTTATAAACAAAATTTGTTAGGCTTGAAAGTCTTTCTAGAGTATATTCATCTGCAAAATAGGGAGTCAAGATGTCTTTATTCATAAAAATTGTTATTTATTATGCAATTTTGTTATTTTAATAGAAAAAAAATAAAGCATCATAATGTCATAACGAGAAGTGTTTTTTTCACACCTTTCTAATTAAATTTTATTTAATCCACAATTTTGAGATCACATACATCCAGGAATCCCTAAACTGATCCTCCTACTCCAAAATAATAGTTTTTGTTAATCATATATATTTTTCCATTTTCCTTAAGATTCCTCTTTACAAAATTTATGACTTTCTTATAATTCTCTTCTCTATAAATGACTTCTGATGCCACTATGATGTCTACTTTCTCTACTGTAATATTATCCCAATCTCCGAAAATGAATTGATAATCTGGTATAGGATCGAAATTTAGTTTTAGTTACTATTGCAGTATATTCTAGGTCGATTCATTATAGTCTTGAAATATGACTTTTGCAGCTTTATTTTTCAAAGCCTATATTCCAATGAGACCAAGACCACATCCCATATCGAGAACAACTTTACCTTTGAAATCTATGTTGAGTTTGAGTAAATCAACGGTGCATTCCCAGAGTGTATGCCCTCCTTCGTAGACCTTTTCTATAATATCAATATTATTTGTTTAAGTATATAGTATTCCATCTATATTTTATATCATTAAATCTCTATTCCAATGTATGAAACACTTTTCTTAAACCATTCTCTTTTTATTAATTATTGGCTTATCCAATAGGCTGCAAAGTGACCTATGCCTACGAAGAGACCAGATAGGGCAGGATAGAGAATCCAATACGTGATTATTTGACTTGTTTTGTATGGCATAATTTTAAAAAATTTTTAATTAAAAGATATGAAATACATACTCACAGAGGAGCACATTCCAATCCCAGCTGATATCACAGTGTAGGCTAAATAAAAATAAGTCGAAGTCAAAGGTTTTATTTTAATTATAAAGTTAAGGACCAAGAGGTGTATTAAAGAGAAATTTCAAATACTCCCCAATTGATATATTTACATAATCAAAAGAGAACAAGAAAACTAAGGCTAAGAAAACTAGAGTATCAGTATAATAATGGCAGGTATGAATTAATTAAAAGCTTAGACCTATAGAAAATAAAGATGCCAAGTTAATAGTGTTGCATCACAAATTAAAAATATGATTAGAGGAGTTACAACAGGATACAAATTCAAGATGGTCTTTGCATTTGCTCACTTCCCAATCATTGTCAACTTGTTAGGAAAAGGAGATGGAATCGAAATCAAGAATTTCCTTGGTGAAAAAATTGTTAGAACAATCCAATGCTTACCAGGAGTCACAATCACAAGAAATGAAGATGAGAAAAGTATAAATAAATTTTCTATATTAGACACTATCACATTATTGGGTAATGATCTTAACAATGTATCCCTCACATGTGCTCTTATCCATTAATCCGTTGCAGTCAAAAATAAGGATATCAGATAATTTTTAGACGGAATCTATGTTTCAGAGAAGCGTTTGGAAATATGATAAAGTTTATTATCAAAAAAAGTACAATAAAAAAATAAATACAATTTTTATATGGAGTGTTATAATATTAAATTGCTTCAATAGTTGTTTGATCGATTCTGTGGTGGATAAATAGTCTCCTTACATTAATGGCATACCTTTTTAGAATTCCTCTATATCAACCAACTAATTGAACCAAAGGATCTATTAAAAATAAAAGATTCAATCATTTATTATCCTGTTGTATTTGAAAACTTACTAAAAATATTTGCTAATTCAAACCTAGTTACACCACTATCTACTATGTCAAAGAGTTTAGATAAATTATACAATTAGGTGAATGATTGTAGAACTGCATTAAAAAAATGGAACTTCCAAACCTTTTCGATTGAAGACTTAATATTTACAACTAAAACTTATGAAGAAATTCTTTAAGAGTTTGAGGATTTAAAAAAGGAATTTGATGATTTTACATATGATGTATTGATTGTAAATTAGCCTATACAATCTTTGAAAGCATAGGTTGCATCATTTAAGATTGAAGAGATTGTATCAAATTTAAATCTAATTAGAGAATCCGAAATAATATTAAACAGAATCAAGGGATAAGTCAGAAAAAGAATTCTAAAAAATTAGAATTAAATCTGTATAATATAGAAATTAGCCTATAAAAATTCTTAAATAGTTTGATAGTCAAATAAGAATACAGGTTGGTTATGATTAGATTAAAGATAGTCCAGTCGAAGTGTGGATGATCCCTAAGTAATATTTAATACAAACTTAGGAAAATGTGGAAATAAGAAGATTAAGCATAGGCATTATAAACATTCGAGGCTCACCATGAGTTAATTCTATCTAAATAATTACCCAATTATCTTGGTTAGGATTTATTAGGGGATGATAGCTATTTTTAGCATTTCATGGAGTTAACAAGAGGTCATACAATGAGATATCTGTTAAAAAATGTAAAGAATTTTAAATTCATTCTAATAGAAACAAAAGAATCCTATCAATCCAGATATGCCATTTTTCCGAACAGCCATGAAATAAATCTTCTAAGGATTTTATGATATTTTAAGGATGACTAAATACTAGCCTATATTGCCATTAACTTTAATGAATATATAAGTTTCATAAGAAGGGTTAAAGATCTATTTAAAGAACGTAAGATTCTCAGGTCTAAAGAATGAAAATGATGATACCTTAGAGGCCACATTACTAGAGAATTATGCATAAATTGTAATGTCAACCTTAGGATGTATAAATTATGTATAATTAAGTATAAAGGAACTAGGTTGGTTTGTTAGTAAACAATCTACCTTGGAAAAATCTATTGGAAGGATTGTTTAATGCTGAAGAAGATCATAAGCTTTATAAAAGTATTAATATTAATTATCTAAGAAAATGTTATCTAAAATAAATTGACGTTCTGTTAATTACTTGGTCACGATTTATTTGATGATGAATTGATCTCTCACTTTGAAATTCAAGATATCATATCAAATTACCATTATATATTTTAATGATTATTAAATTTTATGTTTTATATCATATTCACTCACTTCTTCTTGATAATTGCATCTTCATTATCTGAAAGTAATTCAAGCTACCTTTGTAATTCCTTTTCTGACATATACTTCTACTTAATTTACTTTTTCTTTGGCTATTTTTTTTCGATAATTTTAGTCACTTACAGATTTTAAACATTATCCTTCTCATACTATTCTCGTTTAACTTAACTTCTAGTCTTTACATAACTCTATTATGGCTAAACAATTTGCTATTAAATTTGTGGAATAACTTGTTAAGCTTATTGTTTAATAACATTTTAATCTTCAACTTTTTTTTACACTTTTTTCTTCCTTTATGGGATATTTTTAATCATGATTGTATACTCTTTAATAACTTTACCATTCTCTACGATTTTTTTTTTACTTTTCAACTGCTTCAGATGGGTTTCATCAAAGATATATACTTTTTTGATATTCTTTTCCTATTCTATCTACTTCTGCCATTTGTTCTTTTTATTTTTCTTCTTCTTTTTCTTTTTTTGTTGCTCAGATTAAACTTTAGACAAGGAAATCTACTATTCATTTTCAATATCTTGCTATTTTTCCTCTTCAACATTTTATTCGACTTCATCATGTTATTGTGCCTCCTTATTTTATAGTTAAGAGGACTCAGATTCGTCTTCGATTATCTTCATTATTAAACATTCCTATTTAAGTTCTCTCTACTTGAATTGAAAGGATAAAATAAATCCCTTTAATATTTTATTTTAATATAAACATATATCAACTTATAAATTCCTATAATCCTGCATCTGAAGCTTCGGTTAGTGCCTTACCTAACATATCTGACACAAATGGTTGGTCTGTTTTCAATGAGAGTGATTTATGATAATAATGGATGGCTTTAGATAAGGAATGTGGTAATTCAGACAAGTGATATGAAAATCCTAGTCCAAAAAATATCTAGTGGGATGTAGAGTTTAGCTGATATAATCTCAATAATAAATACTTAAACGCACTTCTCAAAAATTTAGATAGCATTCTTATAATCTTTCAATTTTCTGTAAGTATGTCCAAGATTTTATAACGACGATTCCTTAATCTTATGATTTGAATTCTAACAATAAGCTAGTGCTGTTAGGAAACTCTAAAGTATTTTGTAATAATAATTACCTCTAATGCATCAGCATATTGTTTCTATTTGAAATAAATAACTCCAATTTCGTTGTATATCATAGGATCTGTGGGATTTATCTATCTAGCCTACTCTAATGACAACAGTGCTGTCTTTAGGTTATTAGTCCTTAAATATTCCATTCCGATATAGACATGAGCCTAATAACATCCTGGGAACTGTCGTGATATCGATCTATATATTGACATAGCTTAATCTGACTCATCTTAAATAGCATAAGAATGAGCCAATCCTATCCATGCATAAATCAAATGCTAATCCATCGATATAGCTTTTTAGAATTATTTTCTTGCTATTTCATTTTTCTTGGTCAAAAAGTAATATGCTCCCACCACAAACCAACTTAATGCTTAATTAGTATAATTTTCAATAAGATCATGAGCGCATTTATAAAGTTTAGCCAATAATCCTAATTCCAAAAGACAAGAAACATAAACAGGAATAATCTCAAAATAAAACTTGTTTTATTCTATAACCTTCTTTGAAAGTTCATATGCTTGGTGAATATCATAAGCATAATATGCTCTTTTTGCCTTAACACACAATATATCGATATTGCTTCTCCTATCAAGATTATTATATAGGGATTGATCCAGAGGATCTAAATTTTGTTATTATTGCTTATTTTAGAATTATCTTGTTGGAGATATTTTAATTATTTCATTCTACTATAATTATAAGGCTGTAGCTATTTTCCTCCTCTCATCTTAAATATTCTCTTAGATCTTTAAAGCAGAAAGCTCAATACTTGTCGTCTTAGTTGCATAAAACTCCTTCAACCATCCATCTTCTGCAGGTAAGTGAATGTTCGTCAATAGATTTTCTTTATCTTATTATGAAATTAGGAAAGTATCAACGAGTTGCTTAAATGCCCCTATATTTGTTGGAGATTTCTATAAACAATCTTAATAATTTGCAACAGCCTTTAATTATAGATTTTAAATTTACTAATGCTTTATTTTCTTATGCTTCATAGCATTATCCTCTAATCCAATCTGCTTGTGAGGAAGTTTCATTATCCAATAACTCAATAGCCTTCTCATATTGTTTATTCGCTAAATATGATCTGGCAGCTAAAATGCTGAAATCCCCACTCACATATTTAAATCTCTCAAATAACGAAAACACCGATGAGTACTCCTATGCATTGAAATGACACTATCATAAAGAATAAAATATTTACATATCCATTAAGATAGACTACATGAGGTTATACTGAAGTATCTTGAGTTAGGCAAAGTAATTTTTCAGCAAAAAATAAACTTTATTTGTGATTGCCCTGCAGATAACTAAATATGACTTAGTTATAAATGTTAGCCAATTATGGATTAGCAGTAAGATATGATTGAAGCACATTTTGTACATTCTGATTGAAATAAGGCACTAATATGTCATAAGCCATGTTTGAGAACCTTCCATCTGGCAGTGTTCTCTTTATCATCGACTTAGGGTTTTAAGGAAGCTTTCTTTATATTGACATTCAAATTTAAATATGTTATTTTTATTAATTGCTTATGTCAGCTCACAATATATTTTAGACAATGAAATGAGAATACACCAATAGATCAAGGTCCCTGATCACTTTTGCTTTTCGACCCTCCCACTCCAATTAAATTAGAAGTACGAAATAAAAGTGTCTTACTTAGGATCTATTGGTTTAGAAGTTAGCCTATTTTGGCAGGATCAATATGATTAGTTTTATTAAGAACTCTCTAATTATAAGCCTCTAGATACTGCGAAACTGAGATTTACACTAAAAGATTACAGCGAGGATTAAAAGTGTTTTTATGTTTATGGTTACTAAATATCGAGATCGATTGGCGATCCTTTGAAAGATGGATTTGATTACATCATAAGAATGGATCCAATCTTAATAGACAATCTAACTTAGGCATATCTAAATTAATATATTTTTGTCTTTGGGGGAAGTTTTATAGCAACACTCCTTATTTGGCTTTATGATTAAAGACAGAAGAGAACCAAAGATCTCTGAATATTTTTTTATTTATATTATATTTTTTTTATTCAAATCTCCGAGACTTTATAATCGTGATTTTCATAAAAAATAATTTCCTTCTTCTTTTTGGAATTAAATTTATCTAAAAATCTAGATCTATTCTACATAATCCTATCAGCTAAATCATCTGCAGATAATTTATTTACAGATTGCAAAACTTTGTAAATGCCCAACGATTTTGGTAATTCATATGGATCGTCAATCAGATGCCCAAGACTTGAAGCTGAACCCTCCACAACTTAATCAATCTTGAAGTTTTTAATCAACTGCTCATTAACTTTATAGGGGACACCAATTATGACTTCATCTACAAACTTAAGAGCGAGTAAATTTAGAACTCTCTCCTACAAATTGAGAATTGGATAATTCTTTCCCTTAATTTTATTTATTGTCTGTTTGTATTATATTAAAGTACCTCATTATCATATACACCTACATATAAGAAATCCCCTAATTATTTTGCTTTTTCCAATATTTCAATATGTCCCAAATGCAATATATCCCAAGATCCATCAATATAGATTATTTTGTCACCAGGTCTTGGCTTTTTATTGTTGGAAAACTGCATAATTCTTCTAGTTGTATTTAAGATTTTATTATTAAGAGTCTACTCTATGGATGCCTAATCTAACTCTAATTGATTGATATTGGATGCCTCTAAGCCTTAACTGACATTTTTGAAAACTTTCTATATTTGATAAAAAAAAAATTATTACCTTCTCCTCCCACATGGCCTCTTTAGTCATCAACAACAATCTTCCAACTATATCGGTTGTGGATATTCCCTCTGTACGCTTGATGATTCTAGAATAAGGAATATCAGATACTTCATTCTTCCAGCATCTTTAAATGGTTAATAGGCATCTTGTCCATCTGATGTCTAAACAAGATCATCACCATGAGCTACATGAGAACAATTTTACTAGTCAATAATTTCAATCGTGGGGTCATAAGCATCTTACATTACAACCTCATCTGCCCACTTGCATGCCTTTACTAACGCATATCTCTCCTCATCAGTCATAATAGGTGGACCTTTAGCCTTAGCTATAGCTGACGAAGTAATCACGCCTACCACCAATATATCACATAATTCCTTAGCCTACCTTATACCATTGAAATGGCCACTATGCATAAGATCGAAGCATCCATCGAAGTACAATCTCTTCACTTTGCGATTGATTATCACAGGTGGCAGTTACTTAAGAATATCCTCGATTTGATTTTCTGCAATCTCTGCCAAATCTGGGTGATTTGCTTTAAGTAATTTAGCTTCATTCTAAATCTCCTAAATTTAGACCTGATCTAATTTAAGTGCTGCGTCAATAAGAAGTATTTTATCAATATAATTTTACATTATTTATATTTTTGTTTTTGTTTTTGATTTTATTCCAATCGTTTAAATGCACCATTCCATATTGCATTTTTATATATAAATATTATAAAGATAAATTTTAATACTAATTTATAGACTAACGCATAAAGATTTAAATATTCTATTTTGTTGCACTAAAAGGTTTTAGGTGTATTCATATTATTTCACTCAAATTTTCATTCATATTTCTACTTAATTATACTTTAAATTTAAAATCATGAGCTTATGATAATTTTATGATGTATATTTATATTTTTACCGAATAAAAAGACTAGTCTTAGAGTTCTTAGATTATAGATAACTTCCCATCAATCACTAATATTCTATTTAACGATCATATGTCAGTTTTATAATAAAATATATATACTCAATATTAAAGGAAAAAGAATAAATAAGAAAAAGTTCTCTTATTTTAAAATAAATACCAATTAAATCTGTATAAATTCTTTCTTAAAGGTATTGGTGAAAATATTTAAAAAATCATCTTCATCTTGTACATTTAATATTAAAATAAACAATTAACACAATGTAAAGAACAGATTAAACCTTTGAAGAACCAATTATTTCTAAATCAATCAAATCTGATGATGCAACAGGAATATCATTATAAACAACAATGTCTAGAAAATAAAGCGTTGATATTTTTGAGGAGTAGAGCAACGATAGTTCAATTGAATATCAAGAAGACATTTCAGACCTTTGGGATCTTTCCTCTATTTGTACAGACATGGTAATTATTTTATGTTAAATTTTTTTTTCTTTCAGCATTCCAATGGTTATAAGAAGATCAAATTTTTATAAATTTTACCCCCAACATTTTAAGAAGAATCAAACCCAAGAGTTGATGGAGTTTACATGAGTGAAAAGGCCTAAACCATTGATGGCAAGTGCATTGCCGAAATCGTGCGTGGACAAGGATCCACAGGTTTAAAAAGATCCAAGAAACAACAAAAAGAGCTCCTAAAGTCAATTTAAAAGAAACCCAGATGTGACCATAAAATTTTAGTTTCCTTCCTATTGCTAGAAGAAGAAATAATGCAACAAGCTGAGGCTAGAGCTACGACGTTCTTGAAGAAATTTAATCCCCTCTCGGAGGGGTATTAAAATATGAAATCAATGGTTGTAGAAGTTTATAGGATTATACTAATACCAGATAGTATACTGAAATAGCTCGTTGAAGTATTGGATCATCAATAGATTTAAGTGCAAGCATTTAATGCTTATGAAAAACTGAATTTAAAACATAATCGACACCCGTTAGCAGATAAAGCAGCCCAGAAAATTAAACAATTCTTTGGATATTGATTTATTAAAAACACACAGATGTAGCAAAATAAATTATTTTTTTTTAAATATCAATAATTTTTTCTCTCCCTTTTTGCAATACTCATTCTCTTAATCTTCTTTCTCCTCTACTTTCTTTTAGATCTCCTTAATTTTGGCTTTTTTCTCTAATATGTATTAATTCCCAATATTGCATCATTCAAAGTGATTGGACGTAATTATATCCTCAATAACGTAGGTGATATTATAGGCAATCCGATCTATCTTTTAAAAGCAATCGCCAGTGATCTTGAAAATACCCTCAAGAGGGAATTCATAATAATATAATTAAAAATAAAAACATAAATAAAAATCAATATTATGTATTGAAAAAAAAATCATTCCAAATTAAAATCTATAAGTTCACGAAGTCTTAATTATTTTCTATTGAATTCCCTAATGTCTGGTTGGAATGATGCCTCAATTAAGTATTCTGCTAGGAATTTCAACTCTTAGTCTTTGGGATCATTATGCCATTCCAATATAGGTACCCCATTATCTATTTACAATCCGAACGAATGGGATAGATTGTCTACTATGATAATATCTTTAAGATTAATATCCTTCAATATTCTTAAATCCTTAATCATGAAACCGTTTTTAGTTTCCATGCAATGTCCCCGTGTGAATATTCCTAAAATCGAACTTTGATTAGGATCGATATAATCAATTATTGCAGTAGCATATGCAGGCGATGACGCTGTGAATACGAATATCTAATAGTAGTTTTTTAAGGTGTCAAGAAATTATTATAAATGTGGACGTAAATTAACCCCAATCTAATATATTTATTATTCATACCATAGTTGAATCATTGGCTTTAATCACTACTTGAGGATTATCTTTTTGTGAACACGTATGGACCAAAGTTTCATCTAAATCTAAAATGAGAAGTTTCTTCGAGTAGTCTTCTAATGGTACGGGAACTTCTTTTTATTAAATAAATTTATCAGATGGTCCTTTAAGACATTTGCTGGCATATGCCAAACCTCTTTAAGTAACCAAGAGATGCTTCTTTAGAATGGCCTCATCAGTGGTGTCTGAGAAAATGAGATGCCTAAAAGGATGACTTTTAACTCGGTCGAATTGTTTCAACTACTATTTCATGGGTTCTGCGTCTGAGTGCGTTTGTTTGTTATAAACAATATGCCTCCCAACATTACTTAAGTGTTGTTTGCTTTGTTATTGTTTAAATTTTGAATGTTTCAATACTTGGGGTCCCTTCTAGATAGCTAGAGGAGTCCCAACATCTGAATCATCAGTCTAATAATCTCCTCCCTTCTTGATGGAATTCTGAGTCGACAAAGGTGTGTCAGCATCCTCCTCTTCAGACTAAAACTATGTCTTCTTTTTGATCGACAACTTAGATATTGATTTGTACATATTAATATTATGAATTAAATAACTGAACTAAAGTAAGACGATTACGACGACATAGAGTGCACATTACCAAGAAATGGAGAACCTTGTAAATTGGAGAATTTCCTAATCCAAGAAGAGGCTGATTAAATCACTCATCGAAAAGGTATTTATTTCTTAATTTACAATCCCTCAGCTAATGAGATCTAGAAGAAAATATATATTGAAGAAATGAATGCTAATCCAGAAGATTTTTTTAATTTTGGATTTTCCTCCGATGATTACTTCCTATTCTTAATCAAGTATAGTGTAATGAGATGCGAGAGATAAGTTATTGAACAAAAATACACAAAATACTTAAAATCAAAAGGAATACATTTAGAATGATTATATGATATTTTTATAAAAAAATGGCAAAGAGAGATTTATTAAAATGTGAATTAGAAATTTCTCCAAAAGAGTTAGCAATAAGCAAATTACTTAATCCGAAGCCTAAATTTGAGATGCCCTAGTCATAATGTATATTATTATCATAAAATTTGGAGTGCTTTAATCATTGAAACAATTTTTACCACAAATTTAATAGGAGAATGAGAAACTTAAAGATGAAAAATATTTAAAGTAAATCTAAATGGAAGACTAAAACCAATTAGAGAGAGTAAAAATAACAGACGTGATACCATAAAAATCAAAGCATTAAATTAGAAAATAATTCAGGAGAACTGGTATTCATAAAGACAAGAGATTCATAAATATGGATTTATATATGGGAGTATTTGATTTGAAGGAACCAAAGTAATAGAATACACCACTTATTTAAGAGCTTTGATTATTTATTTTACAATTATTTTTTGTTTTATTTTATAAATGAGTTAAGAGGAATTAATTAATAAGCTATAGGAAATTGAGAAAAGGCTTGAAGAAGCAACTCATAAGCTTAGAGATACAGAGAATTAATGCCATCAACTCCAGAAGTAGCTCTAAGACAAATCGGATAAGTTGGAATCTGTTTTGAGTGAAAAAACGTTTTTATAGAAAGAGGTTGATGGAGTGAATGAATCAGCTATGCAATATCTGAAGGAGAAACAATCTGCCAACTAGAAGTATTAGGATGAACATGCCAAATATAATAAATTGAAAGACGATTATACCAAATTGAAGACTGCATACCGATAGAGAGAGTAGTTAATTTAAGATTAAGAGAAAGAGTACACAGTCAAAATAAAATAAGTATAGGAAGACACCTAAAAGATAATAGACTAATGTGAGGAGAAATTACTTCTCTAAAAATAAGAAAATAAATAATTATAGAATTAGATTAATGATTTATAAGGAAAGAATGAGGAATTAATTAGAACAAATTAGGATCAAGAGAGATAAATCTAAACCCTCCTCGATTAGATGGATAAGACGAGGAATGAAATATCTTTAGAATAATCGAGAATGTCATAATAATAGAGTAGAGTAGACCTGGCTTAGAAGCTAACAATAGTAGGAGGAGCGACCGCTATTTTATATGCAGCAATAAAAAAATTTAAATGATAAGTATACATAATTAAGATAAAAAAAAAAGATGGAAAAAAACAAAACAAAATAAATAAAATTTTTATTTTCATACTCTCTTCAAGTCCTTATTGAGATTCTTCTAACTAGTCATCTTCAAATATGTCTTAGCATTATTTTTTATCAACTCTTTATTGTCTTTTAATTAGCTTCTCGGTGATTGATTCTTAAACTGAAATTCTATCTACCCATTTCTATCAGTCAAGCAAACATAATCCTACTCAATAGGATTAGCACTCTCCTTTAAAAATGTTGGTTTACTATCAGAATAATGCTTCTTATGCTTGCTCTAATTTTTACTATTGTACTATGATATATTCTTGAGATATTAAGGTTAATCATTTATGTTAATATTGATATTTATTACTCTATCCTAATTAGAAGTATGCCTCACTATACCTGTCTATTGAGTTGATTTTCTAAACACACATGGTTATTGTTGATTAGTTTTAAAGTTGTATTCATAGAGCAACTTCTATGCATTATTGTTGATAGTTTTGAACTTTTAACTAACAGATGTCGGATTGCCCCTAATTTGTAAATTAACTCCTGGACTCTATCTGTTTGAATTGAAGAAATTTTACTATCCAGACATAGGTCTATGAGTTTAGGATCCATTCTTCCATTTCAATTCCTACTCATTAAGATCATCCTCAATCAGTATTTTAGCAATTTATTTCAAATTTAGCTTTTTCTCCAAAAATTTATTTGTCAGCTCTTTCTTTTATCTAAAGTTTGTAGGTGAAACTTAAGGTCTTGGATACTATGTAGGGCTCTTTCTTTAATCAACTAGAGGTGAGGCTAGATTTTTCTGAGATTATCTTATATTTGAAGTGTTAAAGGCTTCAGTTGAGATTTTAGTGGATTTTTAGGAAGAAATGCTTTATTGCTTAATGAGGTTAAATTAGATGTCATGAGCTAGACTTTAAGTTTTTTGATGCATATCAGTTTTTTTAGTCATTTTTTTATCTTGATTTTACATTTTCTACTATTGCTGTTGGATTAACGTCTGCATTAATATTTCTTGAGGTTAAGATAATCGTTTTATTTACTATTTTCCATCAGGTTTCTTCGTAATATAATTGATGAACTTATTTAGTTATGTATCATCTTAAGGCTACACTATGAATGACTATTCATGAAGTGTGGGAATGTTTTATAAATTTTTGCATATCTCAGTCAGTGTTGAACTTACATCTACTTTAGGTTTTATTTTAGCTTGAAGCCAACTAATATCTTTCAAGATTTAAAAATTCTTTTATTTCTTTTTATCTTCTTTTTACTCCCTATCAGACTCACTGTCTGAGTCCTATGAATTGACTGGAGATGGCCTATCTCCAACAATCCCCTTAGGAGGCCTCTATGGATTCTTCTTATTCTCCTCCTCAATCAGCTTGGCAATTCTGTAATATTCAAACTTTCTCTTCTTATCATAATATTTATTGAGAATCGTAGCAATAGGTTCCATAAATATTCTCGTTATGTCCGTATGGAACTTTTTTCATACACAATATTAATTACCTTATAATACTCTGTTAGTAATTGAATCTTTTGGGGATACTCATCTAACTTGTAAAATCTCTTCAAATACTCTTCCTATAAAAATATTATTTTATAATTACATCATCATCCATAGTGATCCAATCCTTAAACTTAATTACTGCCTTAGTTGTAGACTCTGCCATTATCTCGTTAATGTCCCTCGTATAGTAGTAATTCTGTGACTGACAAAATTTGTGATAAATCGTCTTCCTAATCCATAGAATTGGATCCTAGACATAGGGTGGTTTCTATAGTTTTTGAACCTTCTTTGTAACTACGTTCTTTCTCATTATAATAATTGAGTAAAATTATTCAATAAAATTTTTATAAAAATATTTCAAAATCTCTCTATCTGACTTTAACAGTCTTGATTGATGAGTTAGATTTAACACTCACCTTTGAACGATGAGACAGTAAACTTAAAACACTGCCAACCTTACTCATTTTCCTGGAATCATCAATATCAAACAACTTAATAAATGATTCAAAATCTAAATCATCACTTCCCAAATCCAATTTCTCCAATATATCATCAATATCTATCGTCATTTCGAATTCATTTTTCAAAACTTAATAAATAGTCTATTTATTAATTACCCCAGTAGTGTCTGGATCACCTCCCAAAGCCACAAAAGCATCAACTAGTTTAGATTACAACAAAA
This sequence comes from Paramecium bursaria, assembly GCA_016759055.1. Lineage (NCBI taxonomy): Eukaryota > Ciliophora > Oligohymenophorea > Peniculida > Parameciidae > Paramecium > Paramecium bursaria. The sequence continues at coordinate 136,870 of VMTU01000191.1, forward strand.
TATACCAAATTCGCTATATTATTATATTTTCTAAATTTAAGATTAATCGTTATGATCCTTACAAACCTTATACACATATATTAACATTTGGAAGTCCAACTTCTAACTATTCTTATTCTCCAACTCCCTAAATATTTTATCCTTGCATTTCACACTATGTCCCATTTATTCATGCAGTATGTCCATATAATCATGGAATGCCAAATGACCCAACTTAGTAACATCATATTTTTTAAAAAGCTTCAAAAGACTATCAATATCCTACTTAGGTATGCCACAGTCATTGGTAAATTTTAGTAAAGTGGCGTAATCCTATGTATTTGATAAATTCTTATCCATTTTATTATAAAAAATATAATATTATAAATTCAGTTTCTTTTCAAAGCATTTAATTACATAAGTGTTGGTAACTTGAATTCAGGAGGCTTCACTAACTTGTCATACTACAATTTCCAATCAACATCCTTGAACCATCTATGATTCTAAATCTCAGGTACCCCACCAAAGTATCCTAACCTATCCTTCGGATCTTTCTTCAAGAGCTATTTGTGTATGAAATTAAAATATTACTTGAGTTAATAAATCTTAGCATTCATTTGATACCTGATGACCATCTGGAAACTCTACATTACAATTCAAAATATAATCAAATAGTTATTCATTCTCTTGAGCAATAAATGGTGGATGTGAATATATCATTTCATAAATTACTATTCCTAATTACCAAAAATCCGAATAATACTAAATATTCTATTTATTTAGCAATGTTTCAGGTGCTACATTTATAATACAAAAATTTTTACCTATATATTCTGGGGTTGCATATACTCCTGATAGATATTACTTTTTATTTCTTAATATACCGAAATCAGTTAATTAAATATGATTTGAAGCATCCAATAATATGTTTTCCAATTTCAAATCACAATAGATCAAATTTCTCTGATGAATATGTTCAAGAGCCAACAATATTTCACAAGCATAGAATTGGGCTTATTTCTCATCCAACCTCTTTACGATTTCCAACTTTTTATACATATCGGACTTATGCAATTGAGTAATAAAGAACCACCTCTATTCGGATTCGAAGCAATAATAAAGTTTTAGTAAGAAAGGATTTTGATGCTTATAATTACAATGATGTATACAAATGTGGTAAATTTAACGAAATTACTTAAATCCATGAACTCTTGGTCGTTAGTAGGTAATTTAGAGACGCATTTCATGGCATACTAAATTTAAGTTTTATTATTTTCCACTAATACAATCTAAATATAGAAGTACAAATACTTATGCTATCGATCCATTTGCCAATATCTTAACTAACTTAAAATCAGATAGTTAAACACCTAGATCTTTATCATATGAATATATTAATTTATTATGGGTAGTAGTTTGATGAACACGAACAAGTTAGTTTTTCCTCTCATTTTCCTCTTACATTGGCTTATAAAATAGGAGCTAGAAAATATACACTCAGAATACCTTAGGAGTTTCTTTAGGTAACTTTTACATTTTCTTATTCCGATCTTCTTTATAGACAACATATTTTTTTAGACTATTATCCTGTACCTAAAATGATGGCAATTATTATTGCAGTTCAGTACTAAACACTTTGACTATACTCTCAATCACTCTCGACCGCCTATCTGAATATAATCTTAAGTCATCGTCTTCATAATCATCTTTAAAATGTAGAATAAACTCAAAACTCTTCGATGATAATGTGATTGCAATTAAATAATTTAAAGGTACTTTGCGTCTAATAGCTATTTAATTATGTTAAATTTCATACTCATCTTATCCAATAACAATATTCTTTTATTTGTAAGAACAAAATATCTCGAATGTTAGTTACCATATTAATTTGTTTTTTTCACCTATATTGACAGTTAGAGGAATTCTACAATTACATATATCATACCATCAGGCCCAAAGGTTTTCATAATTTTTGGTACTCCTAAAATTCCAATTTCATCTGTTTCCATAATAATTAATATGGCTTTGAATATAAATCAAACACAACTTGACTATTACAATAAGAGTACATCCAATGGGAAGGGTAAATAAATTATTATATTCTAAGGAACACTCGTATCTAATTGGCATGAAGAACTTTAATTGAGAGAAGAAACAGGATAAGGAAGAGCACCTGCACCTAGACATTTACCAAAGAAACATATGGATTTACTTTATAAACCAACAAACGAAGTGCCATTGTTCAAAGAGATCGCTCCCAGTGACACCTAAACGAGAGTGTTCGGAGTTTGTGTTCCAGATGTTCCAAAACCAGCATCCAAACATGTTGGTGGAACATCAAACCCAGCTGACCAAATACCGAAAGTGGGAAGAAAAGCCTAGATGATCGAACAATAATACCTAGCTCAAATAGAATCAGAGATCAAATAAAAGGAATATGACAGTTTCAATTAAACCTAATAGAGATATTTCGATACAACTACACAATAAGAATTCAATAAGAAATAGGCTGATTTAAACAATTTAGGTAGAAGAGTGATGAGAACTTAGAATGCAACTGCTATCGATCCAAGTAAACGAGATGTCGATCTATTAAGTGATATGGGATTTTATCCAAAGTATTAATTATTATTTATCATAGACCCTAATTAACAAATGATGCTGACCTAGTTGCAGTATTGCCTAAAGATAACAATTATTTAACAGCTAAACCAATTACAATTTATAGTGAGAAATAAAATTAAGGAACATTTTATTAAAGTGGAGCCATCCACGAAGAGAGACCATTTCATAAGACTGATGCATTTGTAAAAACTTTTCATCATTTCACACATGTTAAACATTGAAAATATCATTTAATAAAAAATTTATTTAACTATGGTACATCCTAACGCTTTAAACCCTTAAGTGTCAATATCTTATCCAAATCAGAAACAACTGACTCCTAACTATACTTTTTCGCATAATCTTAAAAATTCTCAACAAATTTATCAACTGTCATCTAAACTATTATATTGATAATATCTAATACCTAACTTAAGGATTGTATCTGATCGCTAGAATGTTTTTTGAACGAAATTTACAAAAGAAGCCTAAGATTTAGATTCCTATTTCAACTTGCTTATTCTTTACAAGTTTCCTCTAAGTTCACTTACGTCTAATCCTAATTATTGGAGTCCAACCTATTTATGCTAAATTTATAATACCTCACTAATTTTCTTAATTCTAAAGACTGAATTTATAAATTTAGTATTCAAATAAACTACCAATTTGTTTAAGTAGAAGATCAAATAGGTTTCTGATAGAATATCCTTTATAGCTTTAATATGAACTTCGAGTATTTAGATCACATCCTTAACATATTTAGAGGAGTCTTGCATATCTGAAAATTATTCCCAATTCTCCTTTAACATAACCTAAAAGCATATATCAGCTTTTGAATCCACAAACTATATCATAGCTTCAACTGTTTTATTCATCGTTTAGTTATACTATTCTTCTTCATTTGTTAGATCTACTTAATCTGAAAAGGGTGCATCTAGCAACTAAACCATTTCTTCTTGAAGTTATGGAATAACCTCCTTACAGTATTCTGCTGTATTGATACAAAAGCATGCCACAATTTAAAATACATGCTCATTCACTCTACTTATCATAACCTTACCTAATAAGTCATCTGCATATTTTTTCAATCCCTTCTTAATTAGTTTCTATATATCAAACATAACTTAAGATCTACTATATTATGATGATCGCTTTAGTAGATTTTTAACATAACCAAATAATTATAATGAGGAATTGAAAATTTTAATTTCAGCCTCTTAGTCTGCCTTATCTCCTTAAATCAATTTATCAATCTATTTCATCAACTCAGACTCTTCGTGGACAATATATGGTCGTAAATAGGGTTCAAATATATTCGAAATCGATCCTTTCAATCTTGGTAATGCCTCTATCATAAAATCTGATCTCTTTTCTAAATTAAGCCAATGTTCGTATTTCTTCTTAAGATCATCAACTAATTTAGTTTCAAACTTTAGAGTAGATGATAACCCTTTCATTAGAATAGCCACATCTTGAATTTCCTATTTAGACTCGAGAATATCTGCCAATTGTAATCTAGTTACAGCACAAAATTCATAATAAATATGTGATTAGACTGCCCAATATTCAGGGAATATGCCAGGGAATTTTGATTCAAATTCTTTAATCGCTCTAGCAATCCACGCATATCTCCTTTCGGTTGTTTCCAGATTCTTATTCTCAGGTTATTGAAATAATTCTTGATAAGGCCCTATAACAAATTTGCATATTTTAGTAACTAATTCATCTTTAAACTTCAATCCCAAATGCTCAACAGTCGAACAAGCCTCCTATAATTCTGAAGGTGTCATTAAGGAATTCCCTTTACCAAACAAAATATAATCATCAATTAGTTGAAGTTTAAGTTCCTTGACTATCTTCTCCCTTTCATTTGTAACTTCTACAATCTATGGAATGTTTTGAAACTTCTAGAAATAAGTCGACAATTCATGAAATGCTTCAAGCAACATACCAACATCTTTATATTTTTTATTTGCACAAGACTCTTTTAATTTTTCGATAGCTATATATTTTAGAATAAATTACCTTGAAGCATCATGATGAATTTTTTTAAAGCAGCTATAGAAAATGTAAGATTTCTCTTAGCAATATCTAAGGATTTTATATCCTTACACATTTAATAAACTAATTCCTCAGATTACTATGCCTTAACCTTAATGTCCTAAATCTCTGTAAAGATATCTTTAGCTAGAGTATCAACATTCTTAACATCTTCCCATATTTAATTTTGCATCACTGCATGCTCATGAATATCTACTTATAGTTCATCTTATAAAGTTTTCAATTCTCCTTAGAGCTTGCTAATCTCGCTATCAATATTTTCCAAAGATTGTTCATTAGGAAATAATGTATTTATGTGTTTTATGCAATCAAATTGACCTGAGTATGGATTATTATTCATTATTTTAAATTTATATATATTCGAGAATATTATTCATAATATTAATTTAGTATCACTATTGTAAATTAGTTAGAATCCTCCAATCTTCTTCTTAGACTTGCCAGCATAGTCAACGATTACTTTTGCAATATCCTCCATCATTTTTGGTATAATATAGGATGTCACTGGAGTGCTAGTATCTGATGATGGAGACATATTAACTTCTATTAGCCAAGGATTGAATTAGGAGTCAATCATGAAGTCATATCCATAGACCTCGAATGACTTCTTTCGATTTTTCATTTAATCACTGCAACACCTCAAGGAATGAATGACGATCTCTTTCATTTTAGGTTAAATTTTCTCCATAAACACATCATATCCATACTCTTAGTTGAGATGAGTTATCAATTCCTCCTAACTCCACATATTGCCTTTAATTTCTGAATTATGAAATTATGATGAAAATTTAGCTATAGCATTATTAGTCAAATGTGCAAACCTGATATATTAATCAATTACTTATTATTAAGATTCTCCGCATCATACTCCTCTGCAGAAAACCTAATATAACATTCGTTATAGAAGTAAATTTTTAGAGGAACCAATTCTGTAACAATAACCCACTATCTAATATCAAATTTTCTATTTTTTATAATCAATGGATGCTCAATATACTTCTACGCAACATAGCTATAATTGAATCAAATAATACCCCATTTCTCTGCCCATTATATGATCAAATATCGAATATAAATCATCAAAACATTTTATACCTCGTCCTCGAGATGAATCTTAATTATGTATAAAATGTACATTCAGGTTTAATTATCCAAATATTCTTTGGTCCCTAGAGTATGGATTATGGTTTTTAATTTAGTAATTAAACCAATTCAGAGACTATGGATGAATACTTGAAATGAAATGCGTCTGAATCCTCAATATCTTCAAGATTAAACTATTTAAGCACTTCCTCCATTTACTATTAGACTATTTAATCTTTTTATTTTTCTGGTTCTCTCAACATTGATAACCATTCTCCAGGATGTACCATAGGAAAATCATCTTTTAGTACACTCTTAATCATATCCTTTAGAGATTTGTTCACTCTCTACTATACCAATAGACTCATCCTAATTCTATATCTTTATTTATATGATATGTCTCCCTTTATTGATTAAGCATATTCAATTAAAATACTATGAGTCTATATTATATAAAACTTAATACTTTTGATATTTTAAAATCTTCAACAAAGTCATTGAAGTCAACTAAATCTCCCAAATCGTAACATCTTGGAAAAAAATAATCTGCCTACTGTATACACCTAATATTCCTACAAAGTCCATATTTAGAGCATAAACATTAATTTGAATCGAAGTGATTAATCATCTAGTAATCAAACAACCCAACATAGTCATCACTTCTAAGAGCACAGGTCCACTTAAGATCGAAGAATGGAGAATGAGGATCTTCATTTTCAATCCATCCCCTATTTATGAGAGCATCTCTTAAATCATGATATCCACTTCTTATGATGAAAACCTTCTAATTTGGATACACATCATTCTTCTTCTTCCAAGTAGTATAATCAGGGTAGTATTTTTATGGTCCCTTCTTCTTTTTGGGAGTATTTTCTTCATCACTTTCCATTTCAACATCCTTTAAACTCTTGATATTAAGTGACTTTTTCTTAATATTATATTTAAGTAATTCCAATTGTATTTAAACTATAGTTATTATGAATTTATACATTGCATTTTGAATACTTATCTATATTTATATCTAACCTTATTGCTTAGAAACTTTTTCACCTTCAATATGGCATCGTCTAGGGAATCCTTATTAATGACCTAACCTCTACACAAATGCAATTCATCTTTGAGTATTTTGTCGAAATAATATTCCCGTTTGCCAATTAAAACAAGTAACTGTGTCACATTATGCCTAAAGGGATTAGCCTCCTCTACCTTCTACTACCTTGCCGAATCAGGCTCATCCATGAGAGGTAATAATTTTTTATTTGTAGTTAATGCTCTAAACTGTTTCTAATCTCGCATATCCATCTCATCCAACTATAATGGTTTCAATTATCTCTATGGTTCCTTCGATTTGGATTTAATCAACGGTTTAGATCTTATAGATTAGAGAAGTTTAGCTTAAAGACTCGCCCTATTCCCCTTAATGTTGAAAATATTAGTCTGCATATATAAATTAATCATTTCTAACCTAATTTTCTAGGTATCAAGTATTTATTAACTATGTATTCCTCCTCATGAACGACAGCACTCACCGAACGAGGCCTCCTATCTCGACTCTCTAATGCACATTTTCTTGATAGGACACCCATCTAGTCCTAATATACCCCCATATACTTAGTTGTATAAAATTTCGATGTCTCCAAACTCTTCTTAGGAGTGAAATCTCTCACCAAAATAGTTTAAGGCCTAGTTTAAGGCGTACTTATCCTACCTTACATATTATTTTTAATAAAATTGGAAACTTCATTGTACAAAGATTCCGATGCCCTTCTTTCCCTCCTTAATTTCCTGTATGAAATTTTATCAGGTATATATTGCCCCTTATCATCAAAATTATTCAACTTTATCTTGGGGTCATTCGCTTTTGGCCATTTTATGATTTTTGCCTTATTTCTATGAAAAATAGACCAACTGATTGGACTTGATACTGGAGTAACCTATATGTTTATCGATCTTTCTGCTGATTAACAAACTCTATGCTAGTATTATCCTCTCTAAAGAAACTTTTTTAGGGCATATATATAAAATTATACAAGACTGTTATGCATAAATCACATAATAAATCTGCTTTTAAAGAATTTTCTCAAACTATATATCTAATACGCTCCAGATACTACCAAAACCAATATTTATAATAAAGTTGTCTGAGTAACTCGATTGTTTATCGTAATTGACTAAGTTGTCAATTTATCCTCCTAATCTCTATTTAATTGTTGTAATTTTATAAAGTCTTCTGTTCTATTTTTCAAACTTTCGATTCTTTCTTGAGGATAATTATTCAATATAATACCTTAGAGTGTTTAAACATGGCTTGTATTAGCAGCATCTGGCAAATCGAATGAAACACCCTATTAGATTTTAATACTATATTTGTATTCATTCTGACTCCAAAATTTCTTTCCCTTAAACACACAAAACTTATATCTTCCCACTAGAATTCGATCATATATTATTAATACTTGATTTTGCACTGAATGACAATTTATTAGGACCAATAGTCACATCGGCATTCTAGAGTTGATTTCCTTCAGGATCATACACTATAAATTTGATTCCATCCTATATCATTTTTGACATTTCTTATTTATATAATAATACCTCTCTTATCATTATTTTTAGATATTCCCTCACCCTTTAATTCATGATAGATGATGACAAACTAGTATTAATTTAAAAATTTACAGTTTTGCTTGGCACTTCATCCGAGAAACATTTTTCAACTCCTTCTTTAGCGATGAAACTTATGGCTTATGTGAACACGAGTAAAACAAATATAATTATCATAAATAAATAAATATCATTACTTCTCCTTAATGACTCCTAAAGGTTCACTTTACATCTTACTCTTTCTCACCTAACCAGACTTTTTCATCGTATCCAATAAACCGTCAGAAAACTAACTCTTCTTCTTATTATGAGTTTTATCTAGTGATTAAAATAAAAATTACTTTCTCTCATTTATTTGATATCAAATGATAGGAGATCTGTCTTCAAAACACTCTATCTACCAATATTTTTCTAAACATTCAAAACTGATGTTCTTACCTATGTTATTGGTATCTTTGGTGCTTCATTAATCTTAGGTGGCTCATTAATCTTAATATCTTATTTAGCTTTTGATTGTGAGACCTTCTACTACTTTTCTTCTTCCTTCTTAATTAAGTCATTCAGTCTATCTCTCTCCTTCTTAGCCTTCAATATAATTCTGAAGAACTTAAGAATCTTATCACCAAATTTATCAGATTAATCTGCTGGATTTTCACAATAGAATTTCGCAACACCCTTATACTTCTGATCAACAATTTAAATTCCCTGCTCACATGACTAGATTCTCTTAGTTATATCCTATTATGCGTCAATCAACTTTGATTTAATCTTATCCTTTTCATCGTTTGTTTAAGCTTCTATTGCCTTATTGATATTCAACAATCCCTTCTTAATTTCTGAAAGATCTATTGTTAATTACTATGTTGGTAACTTAGACAAGAGTTCGTAAGGCTCCAAATCGGAATCATTAGATATGATTTAATATTTGAGCTCCACCTAATCCAAAACATACATTAAAAGATTCCTCTTATTGTCAGATGCCTTTACTTCTGATATCTTCTCAATATTATCTAACTTAAAACCCCAAGCACCTCCCCTGGCACTTTAGCCATTTAAATAATTTCCAACTGCCAAACTTAATTCTAACAGCTTCACTATCCATTCATTTTTCGTGAGAGACTCAAACGTCTCATCCAACTATTTAATTTTTGGCTCTAAATCATCAAAATAATCCTTATAAGCATATTTAAACTTCAAAGCCTTAATTCTAAACTAAAATCCTTTAACCTTAATAATTTCAGCAATAAACTTTTCTGGATTCCCTAATAAAGATTTATCCCCTTCATAACTCGAAACAGTATTTATCTCATCATCAGCAGGAGTGATTACATCTAAGGATTCCAAGTTAGGCAAACTCAATATTTTATCATCACACTCAATTAAAGCCTAAGATACAACACTAGGCTATAATTTCAATTTCATTAGAACCATTTCCATATTTTTAGCTCTCTCTGGCCCTAACAAATTTACCTTCAATATTTCCTACTTTTTCTCTTCCTTCTTTTCTGCAACAACTGCTACAGCCTTAGCAAACTCCTTCTCTAAATATTCTGTATTTAGTTCAACTTTTAAATCATCTACCTTCGACCAAATTGTATCTTTAATTTATGCTTATGGAACTACACTCCACATAACATTCTTCATTGTAACTTTAGGATTAGCTTTAGGCTTTCCTACAGGCTATTATGGAGCACCAGGAGGTCCTGGAGGTTTAGGTCCTCCTGGAGGTGGAGGTACTCCAATTGCTCCAGGAGGCTTGGGAGGGCCAGGAGGAGCTGGAACTCCTGGTTTAGCTCCAGGTGGAGGTGGTGGGCCAGGTGGACCAGGTGGTGGAGGTAATCCTCCTGGAGGTCTAGGTGGTGGTGGTGGAGGAGGACCTACTTAAGATGCTCCTGGAGGTGGTGGAGGAGGTTTAGGAGCTCCTGGAGGAGGCGGGGGTAAAGGCATGTTACCAGGTGGTGGTGGTGGTTTAGGAGCTCCTGGAGGAGGCGGTGGTAAAGGCATATTACCAGGTGGTGGAGGAGGTTTAGGACCACCAGGAGGCGGAGGTGGCATTGGTATATTACTTGGTGCAGGAGGTACTGGAATGTTGCTTACACTCCCTTTCTTTTAAATTTCTTAATCTTTCTGTATAATTTCAGCTTTAAGCTACATTATTTTTTATTAAGCTTATGCCATTTCATTATTTTTATCTATTATTTATCGATTGATAGATTGAATCTATTCCTTGAGCTATTCTATTTCTTTATCTCGATGCTCTTGACCAAGTAGTAAAGTTTTTATATTTTCGCTCATTTAAATTTTCCCTTTCTCCAAATCCCTATTTTATTGTTGTAAGACTTAAAATTATTATTCCATATCTTATTTATCAATTTCAGGCTCATCCATATCCTCATCAATATCTGTAAATCCTTTCACTATCTTATCGACAGAGCTGGATGTTAATTTCCATAATTCTTATGTTTTGAATTGAGTCATCTTGTTTAATATGTTTAAGAAAATGTCATATGAGTCATTAGTTAGTGATGATTCTTTTAAGTATAAGAATAATTTAGTTGGATCATCAATAAGATCAGCTTGAATGATTGACAACCTCCTCTCAGGAGATTGTTCACTACAAAATTTATCTATATTCTAAATATCAAGAATAATTTTCAAAACAGCTTAATATTTTATACTACTAATTACCTTCTTTATGGTGCTCAAATACCTAGGCATCATGAACTTCTAAATATAATTTCTAATCATTCAAGGTTTCAGTCTCTTGAGAGGTTTCTTATTCACTAATTTATGGTTTAGCCTACTCTTTAAAACCCTTCATAGCATTATTCTGTGATTGTTTCTGCTTGATTGAGTTCGAAAGATCTAAATTATACAGAAAGAATACATAAATTTAGATCTGAATATTTATTCAGCTTTTTCTGAACGGAATCAAATGTACAATCTTCAATCTTGTAGTCGTTGATTCTTTTCTAGATAAAGACAAGTATTTCGGGAAAGGATTTCTCTTCAACGATTGATTATGTAAATTCACTCTTCATCATATTCCTCTTATTTCCATCTAAAATTGATGACAACAGATTTCGAATAAATCCTAATATGCTCAAAACGAGTATAACATTTTCTGACGCATATAATGTCCTTATTAGAACTTCAAACCTATATTTATAGTTGTGATCTAATTTATATTGGATGAAGGCATCCATAATAAATTCAATATTAGAATCTGATTGCCATATGAAACCTTAAGATCCTCCAAAAATCTCCAAAACTAAGCAACTCAATTCAACATGGATGGGGTGGAAGTTCGAAAACAATATTTTAAATGATCCAGGTATTGACGTCAAGTCGTCACAATAATTGGTTTGCGATATGAAGAGGAAAAATCTTAAAAAGGCTATACAAGTCATGTAATTTTTCGATCCCCTTGCATTGATTTCAAATTGCTCAAGCACCTAAATGAGTTTAAACAATGATCTATATAAAACAAATTGTTCCCATTCGTCCTCTGTAGCAGTTTCCAACTTTCTCTATAAATTCTATAAACTGACAGTTGATGGGCCCTATAAGCAAGTATCAACCAATTTAATAAGTTCACTCTTCTCCGACTATTATATGTTAATCTTATCCAAATCAATCAAGGTGGCCTTTTCTATTTAATGCCTCTGAATCAACCTCCACTTATACTTAATAGGCAACTATTCAATGAATATCTTATCATCTGGAGTTAGAATGATTTCATTCATAAATTCCTTAAACTTGACTAATACATCTGTCTTTTTAGATGGCATCTTAGGATATTTATACTTTCCTTCTAGATCTTCGACTGAAATACTGATTTAGCCATCTTTACTAATTACCTGATACTTAAACGTTTTGTTTGCCTCAGTATTTCCCATTTAATTTATTCTATAAATATAAGATTAATCTTAAATTGCATGTTGCATTAAAAATTATTTTGATATATGAAAAAAAGAAAAATGAAGAACATACAATTTAAAATTAATAGAATTTATTAAATATATGAATACTTTATTAATATATCAGGTGCTAATGTAATCCTTTTTAAAAGGTAATAGTTTATCCTTCATTTACAATGACAAACTAAATAATTCATAAAATCTTTCTAAATGTGGTATTATGAATTCTTTGAAATTATCAGGTGTATTCTCCGATTTTCTTTCCATTAAAAAGTCTCTAAAACTCTTCTGATCGAATTCATACAGAGTTCTAGAAATGTTAATAATATCATCTAATAATTCAGCAGGTTCCCCTAATTTTTTAATTTAAATACTATACCTTTTAAATATGAAATGGTTTCTTTTTAGACTAAATTAATTAAAACACTAACAACAATTGTCAAATCTGTATTATCGTAGTTTCTCTCATTAAAGAGTTTTATTACACTTATGATCAATTTACAATCAAAATAATAGTAGTAATCCCAAGGATCAATGTGCATACCTAATTTTTGCTATTGAACATATTCATGTTTCTGCTCCTCATATTTTTGTAAGATCTCATACAACTGCTAAGCTAAGTAATGGATTAATGGTGATTATATCTGCTTATTAAATGGTGATGGCTATAATATTTAATTTCCTGTCAGCGTTAATTGTGCTAAGGATTCTAACTTATAAAATTTTGTATTATTACCTCCCTCATATACTCGACTTCTAGAGCATCATCATACTCCCGCCCCTAATAAATGGCAATCGTTAAATTGTTTGATTCCCTATAACCTGCTGCATCTGCTAATTGATGAATGAAATCTGAGACATATGTAATTTTATTATTATACAGGCATTTGAAAATTGTTTCTTAAATTTTTTAATTTGCCAACAAATGCTCTCTCATATTATCAATAATTAGTAAAGTTTATATCTATTTCGACTCCTCTAAGGCCTGTGCTAGGGCTTTTTTTGGCAACAAAGCATTCGATGCCATGGTATCTTACCCTTGTATCAATCTTCCAATTTACAAATCCCTCAATGAATAGGAAATTATATTCTCAAATCTTAATTTGTTTAGAAGCTTCTATTGCTTCACAATTATCAACTATCCCTCTGCAATAGGTTGAAATAAATCAACATAAATATTGTTCGAAAATTACTATTGATGACGGACCGATCTTCTCGATTTTGGGATATCTGGCCTAAATTCATTATGTTAGTCTTCTGAAATTGAAACCTCCCCCTCAAACTAATTTGACTACTCCATAAGTGCTATCGATTATTTTTCCATCAATCCAACAACAATCCCCTTTGTTTGATTCGCATTAATTATGGACCCAGATTTCAAATTCTCAAGATTGTTAAAGAATATCAAGTCATCCACCTGCTTTGTGATAAGTCCAGGCTTGGTGTTAAAGAATCGAAATAACCTAAAACCACGATTAAATTATATCATCTTCTAATTTAATATTTTTCACGAATCACTGCATCCTCTAATTCTTTGTTTATATCGACTCTCATTTTGAATTTCTGTGGTTTCCCAGTCACGGTATATGGGAAATCATTCACAAATTTCACAAACTTAGGGATCTTGAAATGAGATATCTTCTTATGACAATGATCATAAATATCCAATCCAGTCAAATGGTACCCTGCCTTCATCTTAATCAATGCCACTATTTCCTCACCAAATTTTTCATCATTACACCCAACAACTTGAACCATCTCAATTCCCTCCAATTATAAAATAAAATCCTCAATCTCCTTTGGATAGACATTTTCACCACCCCTTATAATCATATCCTTAATTCTACCAACAATTGAAATATATCCATCTTCATCCATCGTAGCCAAATCGCCTGAATGCATATATCCTGAATCATCGATAGCCTCTCTTGTAGCCTTCTCATCATTCCAATATTTCTTCATCACTGCATACCCTCTTGTACAATATTCCCCTGGCACATTATATGGTACAGTTCTTCCAGTTTATGGATCAACTATTTTAACTTCCATATTAAGTGGTGATCCAACTTTAGAGGTCTTTATTTCGAATGAATCAGTAACTTTTGTTTAGCTAGTTACAGGACTTGTCTCAGTTTAGCCATAACAATTTGAAATATCCTTCATGCCTAATTTACCTATAATGTTTTTCATAAGTATTTCGGGAGCTAATGATCCAGCTATCAATCCAGTCCTAAGACTTGAGACATCGTAAGCTTTAGGATGTTTCTCTAATTCATTTAGATATTCAATAAACTAAAATTAATATAGATTATACCATCGTCGGTACACCATAAAGTGAAGTGCATTTATAGTTAGTTACTGCTTCTAAACTTGCAGCAGCAGAAAAACCATCACTTGGTAATATGATTGAAGAACCATAATTAATACATGCTAGATTGCCCATTACCATGCCAAAGCAATGATACAATGGTACTGAGATGCATACCCTATCTTTTTCGGTATAGTTCACCCTTCCACCTACATATTTACCATTATTCAATATATTCAAATGTGTTAAACTAGCACCTTTTGGTGCACCTGTAGTTCCTGAGGTAAACTAAATATTAGTTATAGAGTCTGGATCTTATTCAACCATTCTTTTTTCAACTTCTTTAACATGTGAATTGTCATATTAATTAAATAAATCCTTAAATTTAATATATCCATCAACATCATCATCAATTAGTATAAGCTCTTAAATAAATTTTCAATAATTTTACATTTGAGATGTGGTAAGTTCTTATCAAATGGGGCAAGCTCTTTAAACATGTTTAAATAATTAGAATGTCTAAATGCTCTTCTAAAGATTATTGTTTTGCATTCAACTTTATTTAACGCATGTTTCAATTCCATCACCTAATATGCTGGATTCACATTAACCAATATCAAATCAGCCATAGCTGCTGCAAATTAGGTTAAGACCCACTCATAATTATTTGGTGAAAATATTCCAATTCTATCTCCTTTTTATAATCCTAACGCAACAAATGAAGCAGCTAAGTTCTTGCTTTACTAATATAGTTCTTAATAGGTAAATTGTTTATTTTACAATTATGAAACGAGCTTATAATGTCTTAATAATTTTTACAGCTAAATTATCAGGAAACTTATCAGCAGTATCAAATAATTGCTATCCAATCGTTTTGTAAGATAAGGGGACAGATGAGGGAGAATGTCTATACGAGATAGAGGTGGCTATTTTTCTATACATTATTGCGTAATTTATTTTAATTTTCTGTGAATTTTTCGTTTTAATGTTATGATAAGAATAAATTACTAATAAAAAGGAATCATTATTAAAAAAAATAAATAAACATAACCATTAATGATAAATTTCGATAAGGAGCCTGATTAGATCCTCCTATCAAGTGGGAGTCGTGAAATAGAATTACCGAGGAAATCAAAAACTTAGGGTCCTCTTTTGGCAAAGTTCTCTCTAAAAGAGGTTATATATAAGCCCTTGAAATAAAAGATGATGAGTTTGTACTTCAAGCCTAGAATGACATAATTTACTGAACATTTTCGGAGAGTGAGTGTGAAAAAATCACTTTGCGTGAATTCCTACATCTAATTGTTTATAATAAACATCTTTCGAAAGACCAAATACATCCTTCATATGACAAAATATCATTATGAACTCCTGAATGATCGCTCTATAGTGGCAAATACGAAAGAAATCGAAAATCAATCAGTTGGGTCTAATTATTTGCTGCATGCATTCCCCTTATTACGTCCTGAAAATTATATAAAATGGGTTTGGGATATTTTGGCACTCTGCTGTAGACTTTATTTTTTATACATGATACCAATAGAGTTAGCATGGTTGAATTAGAAACTACTTTTTGGAGAATTTTTAAATGCCTCCATTGCCTTCTTGACAGTGATCATAATAGATTAATTTGTGGGACTAAATACCGTATATTATAAAAACGGATTGGAAGTTACAGATCGATTATAAATTTTCTAACAATACTTGACAAGATATTTTGGAATGATGTGGATCTCCAGTTTTATAGTCTTAGCCTTTTTAGTAGTCCACCTCTTCCAACCGGACCTATAATCAATCAATTCTAATGCCTACTACATAGTTTTATTGTTATTTTTAGTTCATCATTTAGAAGTTCATGAAGTTTCAGATTAATATGAATAAGCACTAAATTTAGGGAAGAAAGCCTCATCCTACCTCGAACTAGTCAAATTAGTCCTATTACTCTTCTATGTGATTCACTTATTTTCATGCTTATGGTTTTGGGTATTTATATATGTTATAAAAGGCTGGACAATATAGTCAAGAAATGTATGGAATTTCGTGGATGACAGGAAAAGATATACTGAATGAAGAATGGAACGTTCAATATTTGTAATCTGTTTACTTCAGTTGTGTCACGATGTTCACGGTTGGTTATGGCGACAGCACTCCTTAGAGTAATTTGGAAAAAATCGTCACTATTATCTTTATATTGACTAGCAGCATCTAACTACCATATAGTGTGAACACAGTTGGAGGAATAATCGATAGGCTGTCAAGACATAACGAGGCAAAGAAAAAAAAGACTCGAACTATAAATTCATTTATGCAAAGGAAAAGAATACCTTTAGACCTTCAATATAAAGTTAGATAGTACTTAAACTTCTTTTGGCTCTCATCCATTCAAAAAGAATCAAAACACGAGAAAGAAATTATATCTCAACTTTCTGACAGTTTGAGAGATTAACTCATAACATCAGCAAATATGAAAATTTTAGAGAATGCCCCATTATTTAGAGATTATTTTAGCAAAGAATTCAAACATGCCCTAGTTACAAATATTAAATAACACGTAGTCTAACCTAGTTAAATCGTCAGATATCCGAATGATGAGAAAGAGATTTTCCTTTGTTTTATTGATGAGGGTGAATTAGAAGTTTTTATAGATAATGGAAGCACTGTAAGACTAAGCACAATAACCAAAGGCTAGGCTTTAGGAATGCAAAGTTTTATTACTGGCAAAAAGGCAATAGAACAATATAAAAGTATAGGATTTACCAGAGTGATGTTATTGACGAGACAAGAATTTCTAAAAACTTTGAAAGATTATCCATCAGATTATGAGACCTATTGTAAAATAAGAGACGATTTCTTACATAATCCAGAGGTTGATTATCTAAAAATCTAGTGCTACAGCTGTTTCTCCTATCATCATAAATTAATAAATTGCCCCATGTTACATTACAATCCATCTAGGGAACTCATTATTAAGAGATACGCATACAATCATTAACAGCAGAGAAAGCCATTTTAAAGAAGGAAAAAATCTTCACATATTTTAGCAATATCCTAAATTCATGAAATATAGCGTTTAAATCCTAAGGAGGTAAAATTCTATCAAATGTCGGAATTAACGGAAAAAGAAGTAAGTAAAAACGAATCTGTAGTAATACCTAGATTTAAGCAGGTGCTACATAAATTATCACCATTTAAACCCATGAAATAGAGGTTTATCGATACAGTCAATAAGGTTAGATTATACAATCATGCAAAAGAGGCCCTCTATGCTTTTAAGCATTAGCATGTTGTTCAGGCAGTTGATCCCAAAATAATTAAGCAATATTTGAAGATGAGAATCGATAATTTGGATAAGTATCCCAAATATGCAGATGAAGTTGAGAATCTTATAATTAAACTACGAAATTTGAAGCGATATGACGCTAAATAGATGGAAGGTTTCGAATAGAATAGAAACTATTCAATTTACTACCCAAATTAAAATGTTTAAACTATAATAGAGTCATATAATATGTAGAACGATAACGAGATGTATTATAATGTGCTGAGCAAATACTAGTAATATATGTTGTATCCAGGGAAGTTTTTACAAAAATTCAAAATATATTAATCAAATATATTTTAAAAGACGAAAATGATATTATGATAGAGTTATTATATTTCATTACATTCTTGCATAGACCTAATTGAATGAAAATATGCTCTCATTAGCCTTCTCTATCATGGCATCAAAATCAATAGGTTCTTCGTAGGATTGTGGTATCTAATACACAGGCACTTCGTAGGATTTTGCAACCTATACACCATCATCTTAAACAAATGAGGATTTCTTGGAGTCAGCTTACTATTTCTCAATCACATATGGTTCAGCTGCCTCTGCCATACTTTCAATAGCAGATTCATCAACACCTCTCTTCATTCTAAAGAATCCATCTTCACCCCATTGTGGTCCCCAACTATTCTGTAATAACCAATATTTTTATCCCTTCTCCTCTCCCCATCCATAACATAGAACCGAATGATCGACTTTTTCCTTTTTTATTTAAATGATAAATACCCATTCTGGATAATCTGATGACTCTGCTTTTGAATGATAAATTCCCGATTAATAATACATGAAATCATACGCAGGCTCAAAACTTAAAACAACTGGTCCATTCTCTAAAATTTCCTTCATTATCAATTATTCTGACTATCTACCATAACCACCTCCCAGATATTGATAATTCCTAACTGAATAAGCCTTTTTCAAAGAATCCACCTTTTACATATTACATGATCCATCATACCCTGTATAAGGTTCAGCGGACTCTGGAACCAACTAAACCTCCTAAGCAAACTTATTAACAAGATAAGGATAACCTCCATCACAACCCTAATTGTAAACATTACAATTTATTGACCACTAAGGTGACAAATCAACATTCTCTCCCTTAATTTTTAATCTAGCAGACAACATCTCCATCGTAGCAATTGCATAACACGATCCACATTACTCCTATTACCTCACAGGAGCTAATTTACTAATTAAATATAAAAATACTCTTTCCATGAAAATGAATCAGGGAGTCCATTTGAATCACCGACTTAAATGAATTCTGTTTATTAGATAGGATATTTTTCTCTCTTCCCTTAGAAATGCTATTTTCTTCCGCTTTTTGAATTCAATTCAGCAAAAGTCTTTCCAACCAAATGATCATAAACCTTAGCCGTCCATGTTCCCTCAATAGAATTCAACTTATTAACTATCTCTTCATGATGAGAGTAGTGTAATTTCTTCTCACTTGATTTAGTTTACAAAAATCCAAGACTATTCATTGAATTTTCATCCATAAACTCAGGTTAAACAACACTAACTTGATCAACTCCAGCATTAGCTTCTATTTTCTCAGATTTCTATGCTTTATAACACCCTCTATCTCCATTTTCAAAATTATGATACCATCCAACTAGGGTCTAATCACAGAACGATGTTGCAGATCTTCCTTAACCCTCATATTTCGAGAAGGCAAAATACTTGATATTTTTATGTGTTATTTCAAATCCCTCATCATATACCATCGTCCATTATCCTTAAATAGTATTATCTCCAACTCTTCTAACTTTATAATCCTCTCCCAATTCAACGTCAGTATTCCATTCCTC
The DNA here is from genome assembly GCA_016759055.1 of Paramecium bursaria. Classification (NCBI taxonomy): domain Eukaryota; phylum Ciliophora; class Oligohymenophorea; order Peniculida; family Parameciidae; genus Paramecium; species Paramecium bursaria. Next base: position 156,571 of record VMTU01000191.1, read on the forward strand.
CTTAAAATCATGAATATATGCAGTATTAGATGTCTTGGAACTATCGGGAATTGAATGTCCACAACTCAATTATCCGAATCCTGATAATTTTGGCTTCTCAAGTGATAATTTCCATCTTCCCTAAATTTAATGTTTTACACAATGAACAGGCAAATCACAATTCACCAACACTAAGAGTCCAATTAGGAAAAAGACCTTCATAATAATTAATAATTAAAAAAAAAAACGGGTATGCGAGAAGCATGTGTTAACAATTATAAATAAGCAAAATTAGCATTCGAATAAGGAGCTGACAGGGTTGAGTTATGTGATAATCTCCATGAAGGTGGAACCACACCATCGTATGGAACTATAAAGAAGTCATTAGAAATTTCAAAGAATATAGTTGTCATGATAAGACCAAGAGGAGGAAACTTTGTATATGATCAAGAAGAAATGGACATTATGGTTTCAGATATAGAGATTTGTAAATAACTTGGAGTCTAAGAAATAATTACAGGCATTTTATTAGAAAAAGAAAATAAAATTGATATGGAGAAGATGAAATTCATCTTTTAGATCAGTCATCCAATGAAGGTTGTCTTCCATATGGCAATTGATGAAACTGATGATTATGAAGAGTCTATTAAGACTCTAATTTAGTTGGGCGTTAAAAGAGTACTAACAAAGGGAGGAAAATTTAAATCAGCAATTGATGGGATAGAGAAATTAAAATTCTATCAACTTAAATATTAAGAAATTACATTTTTAGTTGGAGGTGGGATAACGAACGAGAACAAACATTTATTTTAACCTGAAATTAAGGAAATTCATGGAACAAAATTATTTAATATCACTCAAAACAAATGAAACAGTTGATTGTTACTTTGAACTTCTATTCATATTTTTTATAAGTAATATTTCTAATTATTTGATTTAAATCTTATTTACAGACATATTAATCTTGCTGAGATTTTATGGAGCAATTCCTAACCAATAAATCTCCTACAGTATAATGTAACAGAGGGATTTTATCCTAAACCCTTTTTAGATTTTCGATTAAATTATTTCTCGTTTGATCAACCCACTCTTGTATTGACTCCTACTCAATATGAGTTTTTGAAACTCTAGAAGCACTTAAATAGAAAAAAATATATTTACAATTATTCTAAAAATTGTTTTCTTTTAATATAGTTCTACTCCTTCCTCTCGTAGTAATCAAAAGCTTATTATAAATCAATCGAGTGAATAGTGACTTATCTTTTGGTTATGATAATTTTCTAATCCTATTGAATTGCTGAACATATTTCTAAGAGAAGCTTATAATCATTCCTCTGATTCTGTAGGAACACTAAATAGACATTCGCATTTTAATTAACGATTGGTAATTTATACTGTAACATGTCTGATTATAGCTTAAAGCCAGACTATAAATCCAGACTATCAAGATAGATAACTTTATTGAAGTTAAAAAAATTGAAATCAGAGATAATCTTAGAGATTTTAATCCCTCCAATCTAGGTGTTCTAAGTAAATCGAAACTAATAGAGTGCATCGAATGGTTGATCTTGTAATAATTTCAGCCAAAACTATGAAGCCCCACTAACAATTAAAACAACAACGAATGTTTTGGTAAGTGTCTTGAGCGTATTCTTGAGGTCATTTCGAAAGGTGGTCTCATGATCCCAATAAGTCTTTTTATTTTGGAGTAATACATCTGATTAGAAGTTAATTACTTTCTAAATTAATTATTAGAATATCTTGTAGATTGTCAGCCCGATATTGGATGAACATGTTCTTGACAGATATCCCTTATCTTAATTAGTAATACTATTTATTTAAATAAGTAAGTTATGCAGTATAGTCAACCTTCTATTGTCTTAACAATAAAGGTTTTGGCTTCTTCTTCTGTAAATTCAATTTAAGAATTTGCTAACTATTCGAGATAGGTGGAATGAACCTTGATGCCTTCTATGGTGATTCAATTGAAGTATTCAAAGTCATTTATGATTGTGTAATAGAGTCATTTGATTCATGGGTCTTAGATAAATGTTACTTCTTGGTTCTGCTTAAGTTTTTAATCTTATATAAGAACAATTATTAGGGCTAACCTGGATAATATAATGAATGAGACATCATAATAAAAAATAATAATTAAAAAAAAAATTTATACACATGAAGGGTTAATAACTCTAAAAGTAAGGAAGTGAAATCAGATATATCACTTAATTAGATCTTAGTTAGCCTGATTGGACTCAATATAGTTGGGATAAATTGGAAAATATTAAGTAGTTCAATTTGACAACACTACCTGGTTCTTAGTCGTCTAAGAAAATACCCTATATAAATGAATCAGAAAATGATATAGTTCTTAAGTTAATTTCAAGTATTCCTCTAGTAGTTCAAGTATCTGAGGAATTAGTTATAAAAGCAAAATGTATTTTCATTTATCATATATTTCTCCCCTAGCCAAGGAATATATTAAACTTGAAATACACTCTCCGGTAAGTCCATCAAAATTTGAGATAAAGATTGGAATATTTAAGGATAATAAACTTACAGAAGGATTACTTTTAAAATTATTTATTAATAAATGAAATCATATTATTAATATATTATTTCTTCTTTTAACTTAATTTAACATTTTGTTAATATTAAAATTCTCAAGCTTAAGATTACTGATAACTGCAGATGGATACAAAAGATATGGCAAGTATTTCTCAATCAAACTCAACCTGTCAGTACCAACCTAAATTTTCTACCTAGACCAAACATTCTATTTGGGATAGAAATTCTTATATTTTCTAGCTATCTCAAAATTTTCGTCATCAATATACTGTTTAGGCGAAAGTTTCAAAATCAAATATTAAACATCCTTTATAAGAGATGCATTCTCTTTAGGCATCAAACTAAGTGCATTCATCCTCTAATACAGAATATTAATTTAATAATTGATAGTGAAATACAGCCGTTTCTTCTGATCTAACACCTTAAAAGTTTAAATCAAGAATTTAGGATAAACCTTATTGATTGATAAGATTTTTTTAACTATCCTCTAAAATTTTATTAATAACTATTTGTTCTGGAATTCCTATTTTTTATCAGCATTCTTAAATAGCACATTTTAGACTGTATGCCCTTATCTAGATTTTCTGATCACCTTGGGTCGATCATCTTCTGCCACACTCTCTATCATGTTGATTTTATAACAATTTGCATAATCAGAATGCTCATTTTATATTATGAAGGTTTTTCTCTACATGTGATCAATATCGACGAAACGCCTATATTTCTTGTTTCCCACCCTTTAGTATTCATGAACTCTATGTTAGTAGGCTGAATATTGGAATTACTTGATTATTCTCTCTCTATCTGGAACATAATGAAGAAATGGACACTCGCCTAAAGAATGCTACAAAGTCTAACAACAAGTACACAAATCTTTATAGAGAGATTTTTAAGGATCGAATTACAAAGTATCTCTCATTTGACAAAAAATCTCATAATCTTGTGGGTAATCTTTCAAAATTTGTAAGAATTCATTTCTCCCTAAAATGGTTAATTTTGAAAAATCCTTGCTTTTATATTTCTCTTTCGTATCTACCCCAGTAATGAAATGATACATCCCTAGGGTTTGACCCTATCCTGCATCCCTTATCTTCTGATCTTAATCGCCATGAATACAAACCTCTACACTACCTTCCTCAATGAAAATCAAACACGGATCTTTAGGATTGTCTAACTTCAAACTCTGACCTGGTGACTTGGTTAATGATCTAACCTTTTTAACTAATTATTGTTTAAGAGATTAAGAAAATTTGTTCTTAAAAATAGGACAATTATTTAATAAAGACTAATTTACTTCGAACAGTAATTATTCTTTTAATGTATCACTTAGTTAATTGATAATAGTTTTCTATTACTCAACTAGCTCAGTATTTTAAGACTACCAAAAATATGTCAAGTACTCTCTTATTTTTAGTTGCAAATGATTGGGTATTTTTTTATCCTTCATGTATCCATTAATGACTCTTAAATTGTTTTTCTTCTACTTTCCATACTCTGATATTTAAGTTATGATGCCTCCCACCGTATTTACACTATAAGGTAACTAAATGCTAGATATCAATATTATAATGATGCAAATAATCTTTTCATAAGTATTAGCAGGGGTCACATCACCGTAACCTACAGTAAACATAGTAACTGTTGAATAGTAGAATGCTTATAAGTATTATACTTGCCATGTTGCGTCAACTACATTGGATCGCGCCATCCAGCTATCTCCATATATTTCCATGCTATAATATCCAGCCTTATTTTTTAAATAATAATAAATACCAAGACCCATAAACAAGTGAATATATGGAGTATGTAAAACAACAATATAACTAATTTGAATAATTCTAAGAAGGATGAGACTCTTTTCGATAAATTTAATCCCTCCTCATAATATGTAACAACATCAGACAAATTATTATGATGGACAAGAAACATCAACAGCGATATATAGTAAGTATTCTATTTCAAGTCCAAATGAATTTCATCAACATATGCAATCAGACAGTAAATAAGCAGCTGTAAAGTAGAAAGCCATTCAAATCCATATGCCCTGCTGATAGACTTCTAAAATATTCGTTTCCTTGAAACAACAACCTACCCACATTCATAGTGAGCCGTATTCAAATTTATAATGATATCAAAAACCACAATGAATAACATGGTTTGGGTGGAACCAAAATAAACTGAAAATAAAAATTACTTATCGATGAATGCCAAATCGATTGGAATGAGATACAAGAAATAGAGTCTCGCACAAAAGGCTGAGAAATCCCACAGAATCTTAATCCTCTATTCTGGGTATAGTAATGGTATTCGCTTCAACACATGTGCAAATTACTTCCCAAACTTACTAAATTTTGATTTGAATCTATCTATACATTTCCAATCTATGTAGATTGTTGAATTCAATCTAGCCATCACATTATGATTGGATGCCTTATCATTTATTATTTAATGCATTGTTGGTATAATTAGTCTCTTATTCCTCTCCTTGAATAGTTTATCAATAAAAATGTTAATATATCTATTCTTCGAGGGTTTTATATTTCGTTCTGACGATAATGAGATCATTTCCGAATCTTATAACTCTTCATGATCGTACAAATTTTTGTGATACATCAGGAGTTTAGGATTAATCACACCAATAGATCTCCCCTTACTAACCCTCTTTGGCTCTAACTTCAATGTCCCTATTAAGTTAGAATTAATATCTTAAATTAATTTTGCCATTTTTATAATATCATTTTTGATGCACTGTGTCATGCCTCTTCTTCTTATTCTATGAATGGCTCATCCTGTGTTTTTTCATCTAATCAAATATAGCCGACCTAGATTTATGACTCTCCCTCTCCACCTTAGCCGATTCTATAATGTAATCCTCCTTAGGGAAGTTCTCCTTATACTTAGATATGTATAATTGAGGGTACAGCAGATACTTTATCAACCTATCCCTCACATACTTAATCCTCTTGAATATCGATTTATGATCAACAATAAAATTATACCTCTACTCCTACATATCCGAATTGCCATCAGGCTTATAAATCTTATACTAATAAACCGACTCAAACTCCTCAATCTACTCATCCTCCAAAATAGACTTATACAACATCAACCCATAATTGTTATCACTAAATATATTTTCGCTCAAGCCATGTTTATGCAAATGATCCAACTTCTCTTACCTGAATTTCATATCATTCAAAATCAATTTCTATAAATTCTCCTCAGAAAATGGCTACTTCTAACTAATCTTCTTCCAAAAATTAGCTATCTAAACACACCTAACTCCTAACCTAAACTTTCGAATAGCCATTGAAGCCCCGAAATCAGAAGGTTTAGATTTCTTTGACTTATGCCTACTCTTCTTTGGCATAATGTACATCTACGCTAATTTCTCCACTTAGGCTGCTTTCATATCCTCTGGTGACTCATAAATCTAGCACTCCTTAGGGTACATATTTTAAATGCCAGCAGCCTAATCCTGTACTATTTTTATATCCTACAAAGTTGATGACGATTATTTGGTTCTTAGAGGGTTTCTCTTGAATTCCTTCCTTTTTTATTTCTTTCCGAAGTTCTCCTATTTCAAAACCTTTTCCTTATCAGCATTGAAGTGCAGTAAGGGGCAATTTACAACTCTATGATTTTGTGATCCACATGAATAGCATTTAATTGGGAAGATATTATATTAGGTGTTCAAAGTTATATCATCTTTCAATAATCTAAATTCCTCGTAATCTTCGGGATAGTCTTATATAATTTATATGAAGTCTCGTCTTAATAAAATCTAAACTGTAGTAAATCCGACTGTCTTAAATCTTTCCTTAGGGTGATTTCCAATTAAAAATCCGTAAATGCCAAACGCCTCCCCTGGTTTTAATTGTGTTATTCTAGCGACTTTAGATTAGTTGGTTTCATTTTGATAGAAAACATCAATATTTCCGGTTTCAATGAAGCACATACAAACGTTATCTGTCCTATGTTTTGTGAGTTTTCCAAAATCAATAATGGTTTCAGGTTATAATTCTCTTGTTTTTATTTTCTTTATTAACTTATTTTTAAACTCTTAACTAAAATGCTATTAAAATAATGTGCAATTTTCAAGAACCTTCTAGTTTGCTTCAAAAAGTAATTAATCTTAAAGACTTTTTGAAAGTTATTCAATAATCTCTGCTTGTTACTTGTTCTCCTATTCTGATTCTTTGTCCCAATAGAAGTTTAGATAGGTTCTAATTTGATGTTGTAGATCAAATCCAATTTTCTTCCTATCCATATAGTTATTGATAAGATGAAATTTCTTCTGCTTCTCACTCTTTCCTGAGGTTATCTTGTCTATGATGCCTCCTACAGTGTTAACACTGTACGATAGTTGGATACTGCATACTAACATAAAGATAATTGAGACTATGATTTCTGGTACTGCTTGAGGAGTAACATCACCATAACCGACAGTGAACATGGTAACAGTTGAATAATAAAAGGAGTAAAGATACTGTTACCCAAAAGGAGTATCAATTTAGCTTTTCTAAGATAGCCAACTTGCTCCATAATGATCCTCACTGAATGAGCCTGTCCAAAACCACAAACATGAAAATAAGTGAATCACATAAATTAAGAGTAAGAACAATTTAATTAGTTCCACCAATGAGGCTACAGCTTGAGATGGATTAAGGGCATCTTCCATTTGAGCTTTGATAGCAGTTATATTCTTAAATTAAACGGATGTCAATAATAGTAAAAGATAATAATAATCCTAATTTAAATCTACCCTATATCCATAATTATGTGTCAAAATTAAAAATGTCAACTATAGGCAAATAGAGAGGAACTCAATTCCATAGGCTCGCCCCAAAACGTGTAAGAATATTTTGCCTCGAGACTTAATTAATTGACCATCCTAATAGTAAGATTAGAAGCAACTGAAAACTAAATCAGCAATCAAGAGGGATAGGCAAATAATTGTTGGTATAAGCAGTATGTCATACAGAAACTAGAGATCGCTCCATGCTAAATCGAGAGGAATCGTGAACATAAAATACATTCTTGACAATAAAATAAGCATATCCCAATAAAATTTTATTTTTGATTCTGGATGTATTAATGGTATTGCTTCAAGGCAGTCTTATACACAGTCTTATAATTTATAGTATAATCTAGTTGTTTTAGTAAACATCTGAGTATTGACTTTCTTAATTTCCATTATTGCATGTGCTAACGAATTCATTTAGAGGGCATGGCTTTTTAGGATTGCTAGATTAAAGTGTGACCCCTTATCATTGATGGCTTCGAAGTGATACTTGTCAAAGTACTTAATCAAATTACGACTTGCCATAATTTTTCTAACAAACTTTCTCAAATGGAAGTATTGAATGAATTGCATCTTAGAGCCAGCCCTATGATATTTCAAAATTTTTACTCAGTCTCCATAAATAATTGCTTCCCTTATATACCACTCTGATCAGTGTTTAATCGAACATTTTGAATCTGCCGTTTAGATTCACTCTTTGTAAATGGCAAGAGCCGATATTCAAAATTTTGCAATTGTTCATCTGGTGCCTCCTCACTACAAAGTATGGGTTGATTTTTTATCATTTTTAATGTATAATAATTATGATCCACTTTTAGATAAATACCTAAATACCTATTTTTAAAATAATTAGGTGATAAACGTATTGAAGAAAAACAGAATCGTATTTTTTGTATTAATAAAACCTCAGATCAATAAAAGAGGAAAAATTTTAGATGTCTCCCTCAATAAGCAATACCATCAAATTTAAGATAGATAAAAAAGTCTTCCAATCTCACAACTTATTGAAAGAGTACAATCTAGGAAGAGCACTAAAACTAAAAAGAAACAAGAAGATGCACCATTACCGAAAATTGAAAAATTCCAAAATGAAACCCATTTGAATGAAACCTATCTAAGGAGACCACGAACATTCTACTATAGAAACATTAGAAGTTATAGTAATTTTTAATGAATAATCATACGAATATAGGCTTAACAGCATTCTTTTTTGATTTCTTACTAGTTCTCCTACTAACCGATTTAACTCTCTCATTCTTCTCAACTATCTATTCATCTATGGAGATCTACTACCGTCTTGGGTCGATCTTATATTTATACTTATCTATATAAATATATGGAAATAAAGTATATTTAACTAACCTAGTAAAAATATTCTAAATATTCTACTCCCTCAACACAGGAGTATATATCTAAATATACTTCTACATTATTGCCTTAAAGTTATTTTAAGAGAAATAGTTTTTAAACTCCTTTATCGTATCCATATTTTCTCTATAATTCTCATTTGTGAGCATTCTAAATTTAATCTTCAAAAACCCAGCCTACTTTATATCTGTATCCTTAAGTTCCTCATGGAGATGCTTAAATTTCTCTATCTTCTTATCCAAAGATATCTATAGAGATTTATAAGACTCAATCGGATTTTTAATTACAATTGAATTAACAATTGATTTAGTTTATGCTTTTAATTAACTTTTCTTTTTTGATATTTAATACAAGTTCCTAATCAGCATTACAGCCCTCTTGAATCTCTAAATTGGCTTCAATTTCCTAGTCATTTGATCATCAACATTTATTGACTATGATCGTTTTGAGAAAAGTTTTAACTTAAAATCAGACTTCCTAGGTAGATTTGAAATTCTGAAAGGTGACTAAGACTCATCATCTGATTTCGGAGGATTTTACACCTCATCTTCTTCTTTTATAACTTCCAAGTACCCTGACTATCGATTTGATAACTTTGAATGAGATTGGCTCATTTTCATAGAGTGCCTAACTTGACTTGTCTTCTTACCCATAGGATTGACTAGCTCCAAGTTATTTACTGATATCTTTATCTCCTATTCGGGTTCGATAACTTGCTCACAATTAACATCATCTTCATATAGAGAGAAGAACTTTTAATTTTCTACTGTTATATATTCAGCAGCCTCTTAAATCATTTCCATGTCATTTAGTGCTGATATGGCACTTCTTTGCCTGAATGGGTTTCTCAAATAAGACTGCCCCTTAGTATGCTCATTCCTCGATTAGTCCCTATTATATTGATGTTTCTTAATTATAAACTCCCTATCGGGTATGAAATGCAGCATCGGACACTCAATAGCCCTATGAGATTGGCTCTTGCATGAAAAGCACGATAATTTGAGAAACTTCGAATCAGAGTTGTAAATTAAATCATCATGCATTTCCCTGAAGACTTCGTAATCTTCAGGGAATTCTGGTATAATATTTAAAAAATCCTCTCTTGACAATATCAACAATTTAGTAAAGCCAACAGATCTAAATCTTTCAGATGCAGGCACTCCAGTCAAAAAGCTCAACACTCCTAAACTAGCTCCCTAATTAATCGTACTAACGACTGAAACATCCACCTAATTCAAATTACCCTTCTAGAGTTCATTTTCAATAAAAATCTAAATAGATCCTTCCTCGATAAACATGATGAAGATATCTCTTTTCTTCTCCTTATCAAAGTCTATGATATTCTCAGGTTAAACATAAACTTGTTTTATCTTTTTAACTAATTTCTTTTTCAATTAATCACTAAAGTGGTATTTGAATAATGGACAATTTAGTAGAATCTATGAGTTGGCCTCGAATATTAGTTTTTCCCTTAGATTTTCTGAGAGCTGATTAATTAGCTCCTTTTCCTCTTGAGTTTCCTCCTGGTTACTCGATGACCAAAAATAGTTAAGATATTCCCTTATTTGAAATCTTAATTCATAACTTATTTTCTTGTTCTGCATATAAGTATTGATAGTTTAGACTTTCTTCATTTTCTCCTTATTGTAATATGATATTTTATCAATCATAGCTCCAACAGTATTAACACTGTACGATAATTGAATGCTACAAACAACCATAAAGAGAATGCAAACTATGGTCTCTATCTAATTTTAGGGAGTCACATCTCCATACCCAACTGTAAACATGGTGACTGCAGAGAAGTAGATTGAATACAAATATTATACTTGCCATTCTTCATTTTCCAAACTCTTAGCAATCAACCAACTCTTCCCCGATTCAACTGAATAATCCCCTATCCAAAACCACAAGCAGGCAAATAGATGTAATCCAAAAAATAACAAAAGCATTAATTTTAATAATTCAAGCAAACATGAGACAGGTTTAGACAAGTTTAAAACTTCTTCAATTTATTCTGTATACTTTGTGATATTCCTATACTAAATGAGGAATGTGACTAAAAATATATAATACCAGTTCTAATTAACATTAAATTCATCTTTTTTGGCTAAAATGTACAACAAATAAAAGAGTAATACAAAGACAGAGCAAAACTCGAGACCATAACTTTTGGTTATGACATTTGATACAATTTTAGATCTTTAGGTTACTACCTATCCATACTCATAGATGGCTGTGTTGAAACTAACTAATATATCACAAATGAGAACGAGCATAAAAAATATGGTAGTATCTAGTACTCTTCCAGTTAAGTACTAGTGAGTCGTCCATGCTAAATCCAAAGGTATTCCAAACATGAAATACAATCGAGCAACAAGGGCTAATAGATCCCATATAATTTTTAATTTATATTCTGGATAAATGATCGGTATTTTATCTAATATAACTTGTATTTTTATAATCGTAATTTATGCAATTTAAATAATTGTCTTATAAATCTCATGATCCTATACTTTTTCTGTCCTCTTCTACTATAGAGGCTTTAAATTCATGGTATTTTACTTAAATATCCTAAGATTAAAGTTAGACCCCTTATCATTTATTACATCATAGTGATATTTGTTGAAGTTCGAGTTTAATTTCTTTTTCCAACTTAATTTTTGTATAAACTTCTTCAACATGAACGATTATATGATGGAGTTATTCCTACCATCTGATTATTCGGTTACTTGATTCTAATCTATGAGAAATCTCTATGACTTTTAAATTGATGTTTGTTATTTTGGAGATATTATATTTGAAGGCGATTCCTAACTGAATGAGTTTTCACTATTAACATGAGGAATGACTCGTTTCCCAATAGAAAAGCAAGCATCCGATAACGAATAATTGAGAAAATCATGTATTTCATCCATAGGTTCCTCATTTATAATTAAACCAGGTTTCATATAATAATGATGAAATAATTTTCCTTCATTTTCCTGTATTCTACACTACTAATCAACACCATGGTGTAGAGCTTCTATCAAAGAAGCCTAATGGAAGAGCAATACCAATAGTTGGACTTCCAACTAATCATAACAATTTTATAAGTCATCTGCCCTGTTTTTGGAGGTAATCAATTTTGTTTTAAAACAGGATTTGTTATCGATCATGTCCAATACACATTGAATCTCTTACTTATGGGAATGATGCTATCACTATTGAGCTACATATATTTCACAGCTTATTGCTTTGCACCCTCAGTCCCCATATAATATTTATATTTTGCAATAGGATTCCATGCATTAGCACTCCAACTCCAATAAATAATTACCCTAGCATTAGTTGTAAAAGCATTCAAGAAATCAGACATTCCGCAACAAATGTCATATCAATACGCATTCAATATAGGAGGCAGATTCATTAGTTTTATCCTACTCCTTCCAATTTATTTAAATGACAAGAACCCCATATCCTCCCCCTCAACACTCAAGTTATGCACTAAGTCAAATCTATATCAAACTTATGTTATTCTACTTGGCATCTTACTCTTGTGTTGCACAATATGCATATGGAAAATTTTTCCTCACATAAGAACAATTTCCTACTCAATGAACACCAAATTAAGAACTCTACAATTAGATGATCAGATGGGACTATTACTGTCTCTTAAGAGATTACTTAACACAAGCAGAGCAGTGGTGGCATTATCTGCAGCTACAATTATAGGCATCGTAAACATATGGCTTGAATACCAATATACATTTATCGGATATTATTTCAACTCTGAGAATTAGAGTAATGGATAATATCAAGTTTATGGAGGTCTCGCATAAGAACTTCCTTACTCAATAGGTAATATATAATATATTAACAATATATTTTTAGGAATAATTATATCACCTATGATTGGATTATATCTTAAAAAGACTAAAAGATACCTACAAATATTGAGTTATTCTACATCGTTATCACTACTATGCTTTTTCATGCTAACACTAGTTATGCTTCATCAGGAAAGTATAATTATGTTAAGAATATTCATATACATTTTGATGCTGATCGGATTATAAGTAGCTCTAACTCTTAGTGTGGTATTATATACATAATAAGATTTCTAGCACTACACTTATAGGATATGATTTTGAGAATTACCAAAGTCATGGTTTTTCATATGGTTTATTCTACATGTTAATAAACCTATTCTAAGTTTGGGTTTTATCAGTATTAATTGCTGAAATACGAGCAAAACAAATACGAAGTATTATATTATAAAATATATAGACATATATCAAATTACAATAATTTGTTTCTTTGCTCTCTGCTTCAGTTTAGTGGGATTCATAATTGTAAAAGTCTTAACATTCGTACAACAACAGAAATTGAGTGCAGAATACAAATTCATTCATGTATAAAATGATCAAAATAGACCCTCAAGTGATGATTCATGATTATATATATAACATTTTCTATAATGAAGTTTCATAATAAAAGTTTATAATTGGCATCTTCCTAAACATAATGTTAGCTTTTGATCAAACATTCTTTGATGGCGATAAGTTGTTCTCTGACCAAACCTTACTCAATGTTATATTCATTTTAGAGTCCAACCATCTTTGAATCCATTCTACTTTTACGCTACTAATCTATTGAAAATTAGCATGAAAGCACATTCTTCCTGTCCACTAACGATGAATCTGATGGATTTATCACCGACCTCAATAGTATACTCGATTATTGGAATCTTTTTTAACTTAGAAAAATAAGAGAACAAAGTTAAAGATTTGAGGCTGCTAATTTAGAAATGAATAGATAAATATGTGAGATGAATAAATTATTGAGGGAAAATATGTAAAGCTGCCAAAATTCAAAGAGAATATGAATCAGAAAATCTTCAAAATTTAGGGATCATGAATTCAACAAGATGGCAAGCTGAAAATGTTCATAATGATATTCTTAAAAGAGATATATCAAATAAAAAATAGGAAAGTAATCAAATCTTTATAAAACAGAAATAAATACAACAAAAAATAATAGATGATCGAAGGGGGAGTCATGAGACTAGAATCACAATTACAAATTTAACTTTCCTATGAATTTAAGATCATAAGTTTAAAATATAATAAGTATCAAACAATTCTAATAATTTGTTAGTTTTGGAAGAATATTATAAGAATTTATCATTATTACAATATGGAAATAGGCTGAAGTTTATCAATTTATTGATATTCTATGGATGGAGAGGATTCTTGTCAGTTTCGTAAAAACTCAAATTTAATATCTTCAATAATGCATATGTCCCAAAACTTATCTCAATTTCTTATCTCCAAGAAAGGTTGGTGGAATTTTGACTCCTATTATCTAAACGATGCAATGCGAGAGATTGAGAAGATAAGAAATGCCTTAAAAATATGGAACAATCAATAAATTTTATCATATATCCTCAAATTTATAAAGGATTTAATCATTCCCCTACTCTTGCTTTGGTTAAAGAGGATCATTTTAAAAGTCTCGATACTCCTTTTCTTTTAGAAATTCCTAATTCTTGGTCTGAAAAAATTTTTATTTTGTCGATAAATAATCTTTCAGATCTTCCTCCTCGATATTATTTCCAATCAATAAGTTGAAACTTTAACATTCAAAATCCATTTAACAATTATTTATTAAGCATTTTTGCATTTCTTCCCCTTTATCTTTATTTATTTTATAAATTATAAAGACTTAACTAATCCGATATTTTTATTTCTTGTTCTTCTTTTATATATTTTTTTGTTAATCTTTTTTGATTAAGCAATCAAGGCATATCGCTTCCTCGGGATGATTTTTTGGGTGGTAATAAAATATTTTCAATTCATATCCGCACTTATAGCATTGAGGGTTAAAACATGCTTTAAATGTTGTTTTAATATATAGGTTTTTT